>SZWC01007461.1:94565-105544 GCA_023375785.1 Penium margaritaceum
GAGAGAGAGAGAGAGAGAGAGAGAGAGAGAGAGAGAGAGAGAGAGAGAACAACTGAAACGCATACACCATGAACACCTGCCGTGGTGCATGGCAGGTGACACACGCGAAAGGGTCAATCTGTCCTCAAACTAGCCCAAAACCATTGTTTTTTCTGTAACTCTGCGCATAGGCATCTGAACGTAACACCATCTTAACTTTAATATGGAGAATCTGGGGCTGAATGCCACAAATGATTACACCCACAGGTCCAGCATTGATTGGTGGACACACAATGCAAAACAAGTATATCGGGCTCAGGAGCTAGTCTGTCAAGAAAACTCTGGCAACTACAGAAAAACCACAGAGCACCCTAGCAAGCATCCGAGACATCATGGTGGTTGTCTGGAAACTGCTGGTGGCTGTTCCCTCCACCCATTTGGTACTCCAATGCTAGCTGGATCCGCATCAGGGATCTGCACTAGCATGGACACGATCGAGTGGTCGCATCAAGTTGTACAAATAGACGGAGATGACTTATATCAGAACACTCTCCCGTAACCCAATGTTGTGCATGTCCATACACGTGCAGATTTGAGACATGTATGCAATAATATGCTCAACATCCCGTACTCACACACTCTACTCTCACGGCACAGGGTGAAGCCCAATAAAATAAATAATCACCATGAACTTTCCATGTGGCAGTGCCTCGAAGATCAGCCTGCTGCATTCCCAGACCGACCTTGATGATGGAGATCCACAAGATCACATACAAAGTGATGCTCAATAGTGATTTGCTTTGTCCATGCATGGAAGACAGGAGAGGTCTCTGTAGTAGCAAGAGCACTATGGTTATCATAGTGTAGAATGGTACAAGACACAAACTGACACAGCTCATGAAGCAGATGATGCAGCCACATCGCCTCAGGAGCTCTACCCTCTAGCGTAACATACTCATCCTCTGATGCGCTATGCGTAATATAGCCCTGCTTTTCTCTATGGTACAACACAATGGTGTTATCTGGTAGGAACACGTAGCCTATCCAACTGCTCCCATCAGGAATCCAAGCTCAGTCACTGTCTATGTAGTCGTCAACTACCACTAAACACTACCGTCAAAAGCAGAGTGCAAGGTACGATGTGGAAACCACATGCATCACCACTCGCACAGCTGCATGAGTGGCTCTCATCCAAGGATGCTGCTAGAATTGTACAAGGAGGTTGAAGGTGAAGGCAATGTCGGGTCATGTGGTCGTGGCCAAGTACATCAGAGAGCCAATGAGGGACAAGTACAAGGTCATATCCACTATCTTCCCTAGCTGTGCATCATCATCCACTTTCAAGGCATCCCGTGCATCATGTGTGATGGGGATTGAGGTTGTGGGAACAACACCAAGGAGGTCAATAAATTGTTCTTCCACAATGCGGGCAAAATGTGCCTAATGCAGCAAAAGTGTCCACCATTGACAAGGAAAGACACTACAGCACCAATGTCCTTCATCATACACGCAGCCTCAAGGACTGCCTTGGTCTCCTTCATGGCTTCCATTGAAGGAGGACATGATCAGGAGGTCATCCACAAAGACCAGGATGGTGGTGAAGCTATCAGCTCTTCGTCTAAGAAAGAGGGAGAGGTATGCATCTCTATACACATAGCCGGCATGTGTCTGTGTGCCAATGATCTCAATATTCTAGCACATGGATGAATGTTTCAAGCCATACAAGGCCTTGCGCAGGCACCATACCTTGTGACCGATCTCAAGGCCTGGTGACTAACCATGTAGATTTCCTCCTCTAGAGTGACATGGAGGAACGTGTTGTTCATGTCCATCTAGTGCAGCTCCCAGTTATGATGAGCCACAAAATTGAAAAGGGCGCGAGAGGTGATCATACTACCAATGGGTGTAAACTTTTTAGTGAAATTCACACCCTCGACCTGTGAGAACCCCTTGGTCATCAAGCGGGCCTTGTAGTGATCCAAGTTGTCGTAAGGCCTTACATTTTTCTGAAAGACCCACTTGGCCTGTATAGCCTTCCATCCATGCGTGAGATCAATAAGCTCATAGACACCATGCCCATAGATGACTTTCATCTCATTCTCACAAGCAACACTCCACATCTATGTGTCCTCCGCCAAGAGTGCCTCCTTCAACATACCTCGATCAGGCACAGTCAAGGGAGAGTTTCGGATGGCTAGAATGCATCCCTCCGGACATGTTCTGACCACGACAAGACCAGTTGTAACATCGCAAGGGAGCAAGAACTCACAAGGATCAACTCGTAGCTGACAGGTTACACTGAGTGTGCCTAGGTGTAGTCTGCCTAGACACTCTGGCCAAGGATCTTCATGCCTGGCTTACCACTCTCAACGTTGTGATTTTGGCTTGTGGGCGCCGCACAAGGCCGGCCGTCCACTAAATCCTATAGGCCAATGGCTGGAGACGACCACCTCGCGAGAGAGGCCTCATGCTGAGATACTCACCTCACGCTAGGGAGCAGGCGACAGGGCCATAGCTAGAGTGATTGTGAACTTGTGGAAAGGCATGGGCGTGCACACGGGGACATCAGGTGCAGGCATAAGAGAATGTGCAACAAGAGATGCTATCATGAGCGTGGGACCAGGTATGCTAGATGAGATGGGCACATGCACTAGGTGAGGCGTGCCTGAGGAGACTGACGCTGGTGGAGGATCATGTGTGCTAAAAGGGTCTGACACTGGCACGGGATGAAGTGGACTGGCATTGGCAGAGGATCAGGATTGCCAAAGGAAACCGACAAGGCTACTGACCCACAGCCAAGATGACCGGATTGTCAACACCCGGAGACTCGTTAGCCACATCCTGACCGTTGGACCCTTGGAGTTCGTGGGTCTGAAAGTGCCAGTCGAAACTGGGATTCACTCAAGAGTTGTACGTTTCTCTCGGTGAGCACTGCTTTGCACACACTAGATACCCAAAGTTCCTCCATTGCCACATTGAGTTGTTTGTGCAGCTGCGTATTGAGGCTCTCGAGTCATGACAGCTTCTGATTCACGTCTTTGTTCATTTGCATTTGTTGGCCAATACCTCCCATCGTGCCAGGTGTCATCCCGACGGGCAGCAGCAGGGGGGAAAGATTCACCAAGCCTGAGGGATCCGTCACCAGGCTGGCTGTTAGGTTTGTCGGCATTGCGCCATTTGTCATGAAAGCTGCCGAGACTGTCTGGTTCATGTGGAGTGCGGAGGTGTTCATGCGTTGCTCATCCTCCATCGCCTGAGTACTCGCTGCAAACTACTGCTCAATGCCGCTTGCGCTTGCTCTATTCACCGTTGTCATTGAGAGGTGTGCGATAATCTGAATGATGGAGATGCACTGAGGACGCATGCGAGGTTGCCGCCAGGTAGTTGATGCGCCAGTTCCCCCTCCAGCGTGCTCCACTCTGATACCAAGTGTTATGCCGAGCGGAACGTGGGTGGATCAGAAGGATGAGGTGCGGGAAAAAAGACGATTTGGGGATTTGGGACAAATGGACAATTTGTATTAAGCAGTGAGAGTACTTTGATGACAAGTGTTGAATGACTCCGGCACATTTTTACAATGCTAAGAATGAGAATGAGGCATATGTGTGGTCCTCATCACTTGAGCCGAGCAACGCGAGCGAGGTTGCTCCATGACTGGCTGCTTCGCCGAGAAGTCGGGGGGCTTCAAGATAGGGGCAAGGTTTTATCAAGAGATAGTGCTGTCGATTAGTTGACCAATCAATATCGAAACAATGATATAGTTTGCGACACTTATGTCAACCTTTTTAGAAGGTGGTCAGGGTTGTTAGAAACTTCTGGAATGTAACACGCAAGGTCGAGGCTATTGGAAAAAATTCCCTTGGTTGAACGATGTGAGAATCCGGAGGTCGAAGCGCGGTCAGCCATGAATGTAATGACACAAAGGCCCACTCTTAGGGTTTTAGGGACATAACAAGAGCAGAAGGCAAGTTACCATTTATACACGCATGCAATTGCTTGTTACTTGGTCTTGAGCAGTAAAGTGATGGAACTGAGAAACTGCTAGGAAGTTTCCTAACCTTGCTGCTGCTGATGTGGCAACACTGTCCAGTCAACTTGCGCACTAACGAGCAAGCAGGTGCAAGAAACAGCAAGGGTCAGGCTAGGAAGATGCACAAATTCTCATAAGCTCCAATAGCTTAGTAATGCATAGAAAAATTACCATTGACAAGCACACAACATCAATAGTTGTTGCGGCGCATGTCAGGTGTCGCACGCGAGAGTGTCAGCTTGTCCTAAAACCTGCCCAAAACCATTGTTTTGGCCATAACTATGTGCACAAGTATCCAAACGCAACATCGTGTGAACCTAAAGATGCAGAATCTTGAGCCAGATGCTATGAATTGTCACACACATAAGTCCGGCATCAATTGGTGGAAAGACAATGCAGAACATGAAAATTGGGCTCAAGAGCCAATTCATCAAGAAAACTCTAGCGTCTGTAGAAAAATTGCAAAGCACCCCCGCAAGCACCCATGACGTCGTGGTAGCTGTCTGGCAGCTGTAGGTGGGTGGAGATACCATTTGTCTGTGCTCTAGCACTAGCTGCATCCACATCAAGGATCTGCACAAGCATGGACACGGCCGAGTGGTCACAGTAAGCTATACAAACAGACGGGGATGGCTCACACCACAACACTCCCCCATGACCCGTTGGTACGCATGTCCATACACGTGCAAAACTGACACAGGTGTACATCAAGATGCTCAACAGTCCATGCTCACACACCTGACTCTCAGCCACTCTCAAGCAAGGGGCAAAGCTTGACAGAACGAATGGCCACCATGAGCTTTCCGCGCGCAAGTGCCTTGGTCAAGAAGTCAGCCGGCTGCATGTTCGTGAAGACCAAGATGACAGAGATCACCTGTCACTCCACAAGATCATGCACAAAGTGATGCTCAACAGCAATGTGCTTTGTGCATGCATGAAATACACCAGAGTTCTCTGCACTGGCAAGAACACTTTGGTTGTCAAAGTGCAGAATGATGCAAGGCACCTGCTGACGCAACTCACAAAGCAAACGTTGCAGCCACACTGCCTTAGCAGCCCCAGCCCCCAGAGCAACATACTCAGCCTCTAATGAGCTACATGCAATACAATCTTGCTTGCCGCTGTACCACAACACAATGGTGCCACCAGGCAGGAACACGTAGCCTGTCCGATTGCGCCCATTAGTTGACTCCACGCCTAGTCATTGAGTTGACTCCACGCCTAGTCATTGTCTACGTAGCCGTCAACTACCACCGAACAGTGCCGTTGAAAGCAAAGTCTGAGGTACAGTGTAGAAACCACGTGCCACACCACTCACACAGCCGCATGAAGGGCCCTTGCTTGAGGACACTGTGAAAACTATGCAAGGCGGTTGACGACAAAGGCAATGTCGGGTTGTGTGGTAGTGGCCAAGTACATCAAAGAGCCAATCAAGCGCAAGTATAGGGTCACGTCCACTGTCTCCCCCAGCTCTGCTCGATCATCCACCTTTAGAGCATCCTGCCCGTCACGTGTGATGGAGGTGGAGGCTATGGGAACTGCACCAAGGAGGTAAACAAACCGCTCCCCCACAACGTGGGCATAACGTGTCTGATGTCACATCCCTCTGGTTAGCTCCCAGTCCCAGTGAGCAACAACCCCAAATAGAGCACGAGCAGTGGTCATGCGGCCAACGGGTGCGAAGGTGTCAGTGAGATCTACACCCTCAACCTGCAATAATCCCTTGGCTGTCCAGCGAGCCTTGTAGTGATCCAATGTGCCATTAGGCTTCACCTTCTTACGAAAGACCCACTTGGCCTCTACAGCCTTCTGCCCCAGTGGGAGGTTGACAAGCTCGTGTACCCTGTGCTCACGGATGACTCTCAGCTCATCCTCACAAGTTGCATGCCACAAGTCTACATCCTGAGCTGAGAGTATTTCCTTCAACGTGCCTGGATCAGGCGTCGTCAAGGGAGAGCTTCGGGTGGCTAACACACATGCCTCTTGACTCGTTCTGACCACAAAAAAGGTAGCTCCGGCATCGCAAGCAACCAGGAACTCTCAAGAGACCAACTCGTGACCGGCCGGATATGCCAGATGCAGCTCAGTGTAGTCCGCCTGGACACTGAGGCCAAGGGCCTTCGTGCCAGGCTCGCCGAGTTGGGCTTTTAGACGTCGAGTCAGCAGTCCGCTGAGCCTTGCAAGCCAGTGGTCACAGACGACTGCCGGGCTCGCGAGAGTAGCCCGATGCAGAGGTGCTCATTTCATGTTCTGGAGAAAGCTGCTGGGCCATAGCCGCAGGTGAAACAGGTGCATTCATGGGAGTGGGTGTGACAGGGGGGGACTAACACTGGCACATGATTGGGTGTGCCTCAGGGGACTGATTCTCGTACGGGATCGGATGTGCCCAAGGGGCCTGACACCCGCACGGGATCAGGTGTGTCAGAGGGGACCAACACTAGCACGGGATCAGGTGTGCCATAAGGGTTTGACACCGGCACGGGATCACGTGTGTCAGAGGAGACCGATACTGGCATGGGATCAAATGTGCCTGAAGGGTCTAGCATTGGGACGGGATCAGGTGTGTCAGAGGGGACCAACACTAGCACGGGATCAGGTGTGTCAGAGGGGACCAACACTAGCACGGGATCAGGTGTGCCATAAGGGTTTGACACCGGCACGGGATCACGTGTGTCAGAGGAGACCGATACTGGCATGGGATCAAATGTGCCTGAAGGGTCTAGCATTGGGACGGGATCAGGTGTGCCAGAGGGGACCGGCACTGGCACGGGATCAAATGTGCCAGAAGGGTTTGACACCGGCATGGAATCAGGTGTGCTAGAGGGGACTGATGAGGCTGTCGGACCCACAACCACGATGGCAGGATCGTCAGCAGCCAGAGACCAGAATGTAGGTGAGGGGGGCCGGACGGACCCATCCGTAGCACTAGTCTCCCCCATCTGCCAGGAAGCCACACAAGTAGGGATGTGGTCGGCGACCAGCGAAAGAATGCTAGACAAGTCATGGTAAGTGAGAGCCTCAAAGAAGAGAGCATCTCGAGACTCGACAATGGCGAGTAGGGTCCCAAAAGTGCTAGGCCTTTGACCGCAGGGAGATGCCGAGGAAGGTACACATGTGTCTGCGAGGTGAGACCTTGGACCCCTGCTGGTCCTCGGTGTACCAGACGCAGGCGAGGGACCCCCAAACGCAGGCGAGAGCGATCAGCACGATGGTCAAACCACAACTCGTACATCGTGACATGGTCTAGAAGTGGACCATGTGGCAAGCGGTTCCAGATCCAAGTCATGTAGGCGAAGCCCTCACTTGCAAAGGAATCCGGAAGAGCGCACTCAGAACGCATAGTGTGAACTGCATCCTCCATGGTGCGGTTCCAACGCTTAGACACACCATTATGCTATGGTGTAGCAGGGGTAAAAAGCTGGTGAAAGATAGCATGCTCAGCAAAGTAGGCATCCATCTCACCTAAGAACTTGCCACCATGATTCGAGCGGAACGTGTGCAGGGTGTGACGAGACTGACACTCAGCCATCACAAGCCACATGCGAACCGCCATCGCGGCGTCGCTCTTGTGGCGGAGGCTATAGACCCACCGCATCCAAGTAAAGTCATCAGTCAGGGTGAGAACATATCGATCTTGATCAGAGAGCCACTCAACTGGGAGAGGACCGAGAAGGTCCAAGTGGACCAACTCTAGTGGACTTAGTGCCCGAGAGGAGGAGTCAGGGTAAGAGCAGCGATGCATCTTACCCTGGACACAAAAACGACAATCTGTCTTTGGCGGCTTCTCAAAGGAAGCTACGTCAAGACCAAGGAATGGCTGATTTTGAGTGAGCTTAGACACAGTGGCTGAGCTCACATGGTAGAGGCAATGATCTAACAAGCTCTCGTGCTCAGGGGAGAGAACACCAGCGACAAACACACATGCGGAAGACGGAGGGGGAGAAATAGAGGAAATGTGACAAGATACAAGATAGAGGTCATCAACAACAGAGTCACGGAGCATGATGGCACGTGTGTCAAGAGCAGTCACTATTGCAGAGTCAGCAGAGTGCTCAACAGTGAGGCCCATCCTGGAGCATGCAGGAACAGAGAGCAGGCTGAGCTCATGAGCCGGGACAAAGAGCACATCAAAAATGTACTAGGGGCCAGACAGACCATCAAACCGCACAACCCCAACTCCCTGCACAGGAAACTACTGACCAGACCCTGTGCGAACGGACCGAACAGACGCAACGGGACCCTGCACAACAAAGTTACTATGACGACAAGTCATGTGATGGGTGGCACCAGAGTCAATGATCCACTTGGCTCACGAACAGTCGTCGACACTGAGAAATATGCCACAGAACACTCTGCCTCTGCACGACGCTCAACAGAGGACTCAGGATAATGACAAACAGCACGGATTTGTGACTCATCAAGCCAGTCGATACTGTCAGGTCCATCCTCATGACAAGCCAACTGAGCTCCACCACAAGCATCATCACGGGCAACAGACAAAGTACGACAAGGTGTCATGGGAGCACTCGACTGTGACAACAAACTTATAAATCCCTCAGTACGAAGCGCTAAAAGTTGATGAAGGTCCACAATCGTGCGATCCCGAGGGTCTATATCACTACTGTCGCCTAATGAATCGGACGCGTCTGCTGCAATCGCGGTTACAACACGCCCCGGCCATGTGTCACTCGAGGAAATTTACATCATGTGTGCCGCCTGAAGGCTGCACATTATTCGAGTCCAGTCAAGGGGCTCCTCACACTCCGTGTAGCGGTGAGCACCTCCACAGTTGTAACAGTGGACAGAACGTCCACTACCACTATGCACCGGCTGTTGCTACTGCAGTTGTTGCTGTCCCTTCCCACGTAATTTCTTCTCCTTCTTCCCCTATACGGCGGCTGCAATTCCCTGAGTGTAGCCGCTCGAGTTAGAGGAGGAGGAGGAGGAGGAGGAAGCGGTGGGGGTGGGACTGGTGAGCTGGGACAAAGGTGTAGGAGGGGTCTCAATCACTGTTACAACAAGTGGACTCTGCTAATGGGCGATAGCAGCCTCATGGGCCGATGTGACCTAGAGGAAGTAGCGATGGGCCGAAGGAAGTAACTTGAGTGACTGCAACAACTCAGAGAGAGCCACACGATCGAAGAACATAAAGAGCTTCACGTGGCCCAAGTGTACCCCCATCATGATGGTGTTGAGTGCCAACAATTGTGTTCCCCCACCGGTCCCAAGGCGCATGTAGCGCCTCATGCACCTCCAGTAGTCAGCTGCAAGCATTGTGGGACCCTGACGAAGGACGTGGAACTGGCGCAGTCTGGCGGCCCTCGTAGCATTGGTCTCAGCAGCGAGTAGTATCAAGGCTAGCTCCCAGCCCTAGCACGGATCTGCTCCAGTCCCAGTCCCGGTCTCACCTAGAAAGGGGCGGAAGTCGACCACAGTCTCCCGCGGCATGGCGTAGAGAAGACTGTGCATCGCTCTTGCTCCTGTCCGGACCTGGTGAGCATCGCGAGTCTGGTATTAGCTGTGGTAGTAAGGCCATAAGCTCTCACAGTCAGCCCACACCTGAAACAAGGTCTCCCAACAATTGAATTCCTCGTTGCTATCATAACGGAATGGAGGTGTCTCAAACTCGTCGGTCCGTGGGGAGGGCGACCACAGGCTCGGGCGATGGTGGAATGGATAAAGGAAGACCACCAGTGAGAGAAACGCCACCAAAGGTGAACGCTGCTGAAAGATGTGCCAGATCTTGACGATGAGAAGGTGGCGAGGTAAGAAGCGGTGACCCAAGACGTAGCTCACGAATACGCTCAAGGACACGAATCTCGTCCTCGCGTGCGTCATCCTCTATCTCCTCCTCATCCCAGGTGTCAACCCGTGATGAAGGGTGCTGAGGTCGTGGCGCTATGTACGGTGTAGAATGTTAAACAGATGGTGCAGGTCATGTAGATCCTCCTGGTGGCTACTCTGAGGCCCCCGAGCGCCCCCGTAGTAGCTCAGTAATGTCATGAAATGTGTCGCTCTACCATTGCTGCTGCCGGCGTATCTCATCCCGTGTCCAACGAATCTCGTCGATTGCGAGTGACTATGACCGTGGACTCATGATGTGCAAAGAGGAGGAAGAGGATGGGTCTCCGAGGCCTTTGCCTTTGTCTCACACCGGCGCCATTGAAGCGATTAGTATGGGGCCAAACATCAAAGCGCTACGAAGAACAAACCAACGGTGCTTCTCGATGAGTTACAACGTCCTGACAAAACGACATTTAGACCCCAAAATTGTTGATGTTAGCATAGCCGATGATGACGTCAGTGTTTTTATACGCCAGCAAAAATGCTGGCGTTTTCTATGTTGGCGTATTCTATGCCAGTGGTTATTTTTTAAGTCGCACGGACTTTGCGTGACTGGTGGGGGTGATTGTGTCACCCCCCTACTCGCTGCAGCGTAGGGACTGCTCAACCTTGTGCAGCTTTTGCATAGTGTTGTACAACTTTTGTGCAGTTGCACAGCATTGCTGCGCAGCAGTTCTGCTGTGTAGTAACAATGATGTGTAGTGTTGCTGTTGCTACGACAACCGTGGTCAGTGCTGCTACGCTGTTGCTGTTGCTTCTGCCACCGCTGTTGCACTGCTATTGCTGCTCGCGGTTGCTAGTGGAGTGGCTAGTGAGAGCTGCTATCGTAGCTGCATGTTGCCACTGCTTGCAGTCGTTGCCGCAAGCTGCTGCAAGCTAATTCTCCTTTTTTTCCCCTTTTTTTGCTTGTTTTATACACATGAGCAACCAAACAAAGCTGCTGCTGCCACCCAATGCTGCTGCCGCGGCTCGGCTTGGCTGCTGGAGTTGGTAACTACCGCAGCTCATCGGTGAGAGTTGGTTGTGGTTGTGACACGTGCAAGTGACCTCTTGACTCTACGCGCGCACACAAACACACACACACACACACATACACACACACACACACACACACACACACACACAC
>SZWC01007461.1:113052-124623 GCA_023375785.1 Penium margaritaceum
AGTCCGCCACGTGCGCGCACCCTACCTGAAGAAGCCGATGGAGCCGATGGAGCAGATGGAGCCGTCCGATGGTCGTGTCCCTGTTGTACCTGTGCGCCCTGCAAGACCACGCGCTAGTCGGTCTTGGAAGCGTGCCTTAGAACCAGAAGTGTGGGCCCATAACCCTTTGTCAATGCGCCGGATAGCAACGGTCTAGAAAACGGGTCCCGACATGGGAGGCCGCCAACCGCTCTTGGTATTGCAACCAAGATAACATATCACCCTCGAACGAGGGATCCACACTTTAGGTTCGTTTGGTTTGCAACCTCACGAAGTCCGCATGTTGGTCTTTAGTGTCTACCTTTGGTTGGACACTCTGTGAGGAGTCTCAAAGGCAAGAACTGTAAATGGATGCATGCAAGGTACAGGCTTTTATACTTGCAGAGCTTTGCTAAAGCTTCTGCTTGTAGTGGCTCCACTGGAGCCAACCTCATCCTACATTCCTACTTGGCGCGTCCTTAGACCGCCAAGTGTCATCCTCAAGGCAGGCTCTAGTAAGCTTCCTAGAAGCTTCCTGTCCCAGTTTTGGCCACAAAGAAAATTGCGGCCGTCGCGGGGTTTGAACCCGCGACCTCTAGTTTGCGACTCCGGTGCCTAATCAACCAAGCCAAAAAGGTATGGTTCCTATGATGAGCCACAGGGGACATACCCATTATGGGCAGTGCATTCCTGGCCCATCTCAGAACAGACCAAGGGGACATACTCCATAGAGCAGTGCATGCCTTGTCTGTATGTGTAGCTAGCCAGCTAGGCAGTGGACAAGGTGCACACTATTTCAACACTTGTGTCTAGTGATGTTATTGCATCCACCTTTGCTGCCACTGCACGTGCTGCACGTGCACCGGCAAGCACTGTTGCTGGCAAAGCTTTTGATACGTACACAGTTGCAGCGAAGTATCACGTTCCTCTGGCAGCTGCTGCCGTCAACGTCGTTACTCAGATTTTTGTTGCACCTGAATCAGTCTCATCAGCAACAGTTGCGGAGGCAACAGCGCTCTCTCGGGTTGTAGACTCCATTCACACCTCCACTACTCAGGCATTAGCGTTGCCCTCTTCTTCTTCATCGACAGCTCATCACATTCAGCTGCTAATCTCGGCTACTGCTGTTATCTCCACCCTATCAGCCGTGGCATTGACGGGAATAGTCTCTCTCGTTGTCTCAACATTAGCTACTGATGCAGCTGTGGCCTCCTCAGCTGCAGCTGCTCTCCCGTCGTTGTTCTCTTTGCGCCGCCGTGCTTGGTGAGCCTGGTCTCTCTCATTGTTCTTGCCTCTCTTGTGTTGGCATGTGTGTGCATCCAGGTTGTTGCCTTGCGGTTGAATCCCAATGCACCCATCACACATTTCCCACGCCCACTGGGGCAAGGGAAACTCTGCCACGATATTTTCGGCAAAGTTACGTCACTGGCACCATGCCAGTTGTCGATGATCAATACGCTGCCTTACATACTAAATTGTAGCGTGAGCGCACTGTGCTGCAGACTATGATCGTTGCTCAGCGCACCGCCGAAGAGAAGGTGCGGGCTGAGCAAGCTGACTAGGAAACCTGTGCATATCACGTGGCTGACCTGGTCCCTAACCACCTCCAGCCCACATTGCGCAGCACACCCTCCGCATCCACTACCATTGGCATTGCTGCTACATCCTCCACTTCACCCGCTTCTGTATCTGCCACCGTTGGCTCATCCTCCTCTGACCCTCTTGCAGTCGCAATCGCCGTTGGGGCAGCCGCAACTAGAGCATTTGTGCAACCAACACAGCGCAAACCAGACTTTGACTCCACACCACCTCACTTCACTTCTCACCTCACCTTCTATTCTTGGGAGGTTTGCTTTAATGCTTGGGCACAGGGGGAGCAGCTCTCGGAATATTTCCATGAGCCCAATCCATCTGCTACCCCTCCTTTTGTGCCTATTGAGTCTGAGTCTGCCCGCGCGGTACGTGCCCTCATTCGTGCTGGACCCGATGATCTAATTGAAGAGATCGGGTCCTACAATGCCAACACTGTACGCTGCACCAATGTTGACCCAGTTGGTGCCTTTGCATTGATCAAACACCACACAACAGTGACTGGGCACGCTGCTTAGAGTGTTCTCACTGTTCAGTTCAACACGCTCTCCATGCATGCCGATGAGACTGCTGACGCCTATTGGGCTCGCAGTCTGCGGTTGATGTGAGACCTTAGCAAGGCAGCACCTGGACAGCTCCCTGTTGTTCTCTCCAATGGCCGTATCCCGTAACTCAGTGACATCTTTTGGGAACACGTGGCGGCCATCCCTGTCCCTGCAGATGCACCGCCCGGTATCGGCGCCTTATGGGAGTTCACCTCCCAGTGTCTGACAGACTGGTGGAGCTCACTACAGAACAAACACATTCATCATGCCGCCATTGCAAGAGCTACCATCGCAACCCCTTTTTCACCACCCTCTGTCTTAGCCTCATCTTCCACCATTGTCTCCACCACAACAACAATCTCTTTCGCTTCACAACGAGGTTGTCGGAGTGGAGGCCGTGGCAAAGGCAAAGGTCGGGGAGGCTCTTTTGGTGGTGGTCGACAAGGGGGGGGAGGCAGAAGCCGCGGCTCTGACAATGCCGTCTCTTCATCTAACTGTCACGTACTGGAATTACGGTACCGCTAGCCATGCGGCGCCGAAGTACCCAGCTCCTCCTGATGACGCTTGCCTGGCATCCGTCATGCGTGCACACTGGGCACGCTCGTCGGGAACTAGTGGTGGCTCCTCTCGTTCCTCCACCTCCACCGTTCCACCAGACCACACTTCGTCTTCCTCTCCGACAGCCGCTGCTTATAGTACCACCATGACTTCACCGCCTCCACCCTCTCCCTGGGGTTGGCCTCTCCGGTTTGGCGACCCCGTCTACTTTGTATTCTACTCGCCCCCTCCGTGGGCATCATCCACCTCCACTCCTCAGCGCCCCCCATCTGGCGTCATCATCTCCAGCCCGTCAGCCGACAAGCACCAGCTTGACTCTACCCTCTTTCATGTTGTCCACTAGAGACACCTCCGTGACCAGGGAGGTGAGAGTGTTTGTTCGAGTGAGGGGGCACTTGTGTGTTTGGTTGATGTGTCGCTGTGTGGTCCGTCGTCTGGTCATGTTTAAGGTTATTCCCCAGCTGACATCCCTTGGATAGAACGGTGGCAGTCTTAAAGCATGCCTTGTCGCCTTGCTGCCTATGGATAGTGCCTTTCTCCTCGCTCTGCCATTGCCGCTGTGAGTCAGGACCTTGCTTCTGTACGTGTGTCTAGTGGCTTCTAGATCCTTGATTCAGGAGCCACTCACCACATGACCTCTTGTCGTTCTCGTTCGTCTCTCTGGGTCCTGTCGGTTATGTGTGTTTTGTCTGCACCGGATCTGGTCAACTCTTGCCAGTCCAAGGTGTTGGGGTTGTTCGCTTTGTTGGCCCTGGGGTGAAGCTCTTTCTGCCAGATGTCTTGTACATGTCTGCCCTCGAGCTGAGTCTGCTCTCTCTTACGACTCTCGACGACTAGGGCATGGACTTCTCTTCCAGCCGTAGCATTGCTTCTATGTCGCACCGTACCACTGGTCATGTCCTACTACGTGGAACGCGCTATGACCGCCTGTACCGCGTGCCCTCCTTTGTATCGCATCCTACTACCACTACACTTGTTCATTTTACACGCTCTCGCTCTCCCGCACACTCACACCTGCTCCACCGCCGCCTCTGCCACATTCACACTACTGCTGTTGATAGTTTGCTCCGGGACAAGCCCGCTCATGGCCTCGACGCCGACACGTTCCCTGCACCCTGTCCCATTGACTGTCTTGATTGTGCTCAGGGAGAAATGCATAAGTCACCATTTTCTACATCTGAGTCCCGCACGTCCCACCCCCTTGACCTCTTGCACATAGACGTCATGGGACCCCTCGCCCATGATGCTCTCGGTGGGATTCGCCGCTATGTTCTCTGTCTCATAGATGAAGTTTTTGCATGCGCTGGGTCTTTGCCTTTCGGCAAAAGAGTGATATATGTCCTACTCTCAAGTCCTGGCTGCCCCAGGCCGAACTAGCCTGTGGTCATCGACTGAAAGTTTTTTGCTATGACCATGGTGGGGAGTTCATGGGTCCCACGACTCGCTTTTTGACCTCTCGTGGGGTGTGTATGGAGCCTTCCGCTCCCTAAACACCCCAACAGAACAACATCTCTGAACGCTGGAACTGTACACTTGCTGACGATGTCTGTACTCTTCTAAGTGAGTCCGCCCTTTCCCACATCTTTTTTTTCAAAGCCATGTCTTACATGACCTGGGTATGGAACCGTGTTCCCCACGGTCCTCTTCCACGCCATGTCACTCCCTTTAAGTGCTGGTACAGTCATCATGCTGACCGTCGTCTTGCCCGCGTTTGGGGTTACATCGTTGTAGTCTCGTTGCCTGAGGACTTTCGCAACGGCAAGCTCAACTCTCGTGCCCGTCGTTGCACCTTTCTTGGTGTCTCGTCACTGTCCAAGGCGTGGCGATTCCGGGACCCTGACCGTTCTCTTGTCATTCAGTCTCGTGATGCTCTGTTCTTCAAGGATGTTTTTCCTCGTGACTTGCCCCATGTCCCTCCTCCCTCCTCTCTCTCCTTTCTTCATTGGCTTGAGAGAGGGTGTCTGGCCCAGCCTCCGATCTCTCAGTGTCATCTTCTCCTGCTCACACAGCATTCCCTGCTGTCTGACCTGCTCACACGGACAGTGAGGACGTGGACTCTTCCTAGAAGTCCTCGTCCTCTAACACATCATATGAGTCACAATCCTCGGATTCCGTGTCCGTGTCATCCCAGCCACCCTCTTGCAGTCCCGAGTCCTCAGACTCGGTATCCACTCACACCTCATCCCGAGAGTCTATACAACAGTCACCTCCGGTGGTCGACACCACTGAAGGTGCAGCGCCTCAGGTTCCTTCTCTTGGCCCTGAGCCCTACACACGTGGGGGGAGACTGCGTGCTCTTCATCCTGCTCAGTCCTCTCAGTCCTCTCAGCAATGTTCATGCTTCTCCGCGGTGCCTACTCAGTCTGCTTTTGCCGGCCCGTCCAGAGCCTTTTAGTCCTCACAGTGGATCACGTGCTCCAGCATGTCGTCCTCCACTGCTCAACCATCAACTCGTCCCACTGGCCTTGATGCACTTGGCCTGTCTGTGAGTGTCGTTCATCGCAACTCATGATTCGGCTACGCTCTTGTGGCCCATGAGCTCCATAGTGCTCTTGAGTCTTCTGTTGCCTGTTATGTTGCCGCATGCTTTGCCTACCACAGTCCGGCAGGCTCGTGAGGTAGCTGATGCTGACCTCCGGGAGAAGGCCATGTAGGAGGAGCTAACCGCTCTCCAGGAGCATGGAGTCTTTGAGCTCGTGGACCTCCCTACAAGTCGCAAGGCATTCTTTGCCCGGTGGGTACTTTGGCGTAGGCTGAAACCCGATGGGAGAGTTGACCGGTGCAAGGCTTGCCTCACGACTGAGGGTTTTCCTCAGATCCCTGGGATTGACTTTGATGATACCTTCACACCGGTTGGACGATACACCAATGCCAGAGCGCTGTTGAGCCTTGTTTTCCAGCACGACTGAGAACTTGAGCGGATGAACGTTAACAACACCTTCCTACATGGGAAGATTGACGAGGAAATCCACATAGTCCAGCCACCAAGGTTCATTGATGGCACAAACAAGGTTTGGCAACTACGCAAGGCCCTGTATGGGCTCAAGCAGTCGTCACGATGTTACAACATGGAGATCTCCTCTACTCTTGAGCTTGGAGGTTACCGCCACAGCACGGTTGATCTAGCACTCTTCTTTAGTGTCCCCTAAGAGCCATTTGTGGCCATCCTTGTCTACATCGATGACCTGCTCATTGCTTCCCCCAGTCCCGCAGCAGTTCAGTCAGTAAAGAACCTATTGCAGTCCACATACAAGATGAAGGACGTAGGTCCTGCACGGGTGTTTCTTGGGATGGAGCTTGAGCATGATCGCCAGTGCCGCACTCTACAAGTACACCAAGTTGCATACATCCACTGGGGAAGCCCTTTGCCTCCTTGCTTGCTGACGTCCCCACTGCATCTACACCGATGACTCTAGCAGGACAGCGTCTGCTGAAGTCAATCGACTCAGCACAGCTGGGGGAGACTGTCGATGTCACTAACTACCTTAGCGTGGTCGGCTCCCTTATGTACCTCGCTACCATTTCTCGGGCGGACATGGCCTTCTCCATCAACTTCCTTGCTTAGTTCTCCCAACAGCCTCGCCAGAATTATCTCGAAGTTGCACTGCGCGTTGACCGCTACGCGCTGTTCATTGTAGGACACACAGTCCTACACACACGCGTACGACTGTACTACCGTGCTCAACCCTCTGTGGTGGTAGTAAGATACACAGAAAGTGACTGGGCACAGGACACACATGCTTGTAGCCGCACCGGTCACATCTTCCTTGTCGATGGGATTGTTGTCTCTTAGAAGAGTGGAAAACAGGATTGTGTTGCTCGCAGCTCTAGTGAGGAAGAGTACGTAGCACTTGGTGCAGGTACATGTGAGAGTGTGTGGCTGTCACACCTGCTCCAACGATTGCGTGCCCCAATCCGCTACATCACTTTGCGCTGTGACAACCAAAGTGCAAAGGCAATCAGCGAGCATGATGGCATGCATCATTCTTGCACAAAGCACATCAACATTGAGTATCATTTTGTCCGCGAGAGCATGTTGCTAGAAAAGATCAGGTTGTCTGGGCTGATACTCGTCAGCAACGTGCAGACTTTCTTACCAAAGCTTCTAGCAGCGACATGTTTAAAGTGGTTGTGCATGCTATTGGACTGTTGTTCTCGCGTGATACACTTGGTTGACATGATGCCTGCTTATCTTGCAGTCATGCCCTCGTCTTATGTATGTGTGGGCTAATCGTCTGTGGGTTATGGGGGAGTGTTGGTTGTGGTTGTGACATGCGCAAGTGACCTCTTGACTCTACATGCGCGCGTGCACGCACACACACACACACACACACACACACATACATACACACACACATACAAACACAAACACACACACACACACACACACACACACAGTGAGAGTGGGTGCTCTCTGGAGACTAGGCTTTAGTGTGTGGAGAGCACACAATAAAGATAGACTTGGAGACGTCTGGAAGCCAGAGCTGGAAAATGCAGGTTAATTAGATTGAACTGAGTACAGGGTATTTGCACTGTTTGGCTGGCTAGCCCAGGCCTCAGCCTACTACTTTCCTAGCTTACTACAACAAGCTACTTGCACCTGAACTCAGTGTCCTACTTGTACCTAATGCTTAGGGCGAGAAGCGTCCGGTCGTCGATCGTACAGATCGACGGTCTGCCTTGGCCCAGCGCGAGCCGCCGCGTTAGCTCAACGTCTCGTACGGTCGTCGCGGATGGGTCTCGATGGTGGGCGCGGTCACCGTTTTTCTGCCGCCGATGACCGCGCGCGTTGCCGGGAGCTCGTAGTCGAAACAACCCCTCGGCGGCTGGCGTCACCATCACGCCACTCGCCGAGAGGGTGACACGCAACCGTGCATTGCGTGTTTGGATCGCGCCCGCGAGGTTGCGTGTGAAGCCCCCCCCCAGCGACGGCGTGATCCTCACGTTGTCGCTCGCTTGCTCGCTTCTCCTCCTCCCCCTCGCATTGGCGGTCGAGCGGAGGTGAGCTCGACCGTGACCTGGATTTCCAAAAATTGGAAAATGGCCCGGATGCCCCCAAGTACCGGGTGAGACCCCGAGCATGCCAGAAAAATAGGACGCCTTATTACATTCACCCCCCCCCTTTCCGTCGGAGGCGCGATGTCTCGGCGCCTCTGAGGTACTCTTGGAGAACAGTGTTGGTACCCCCAACGTGGAAGTTGGCCTCTGGCTCCCAAGAGTTGTGCTCCACCGGGTACCCCTTCCACTGCACCAGAAACTCACGTCGTTGTCCCCTCTAGTGGACCGCTAGAATCTTCTTCACCTCAAACTCCTCACTTACTTCAACCTGAACAGTAGGAGGTGGAGCTGTCCCGCGACCCTGGAAGAATGTATTAGGGTCACGGTAGGCACGAAGCAGGGAGATGTGGAACACCGGATGGATAGTGTAGTGAGCTGGCAGCTCTAGCTTGTATGAAACAGCCGACCGCTTCTCAAGAATGCGGAACGGACCCACCCATCGTGGTTTCAGCTTGGGACTCCAGACTCCCATCAGCTGGAGTTTAGCCGAGTTTAACATCACCTGATCTTGGAACTCCACCGCAGAGCGATGCTTATCAGCCTGCCGCTTCTGTCACTTCTGTGCCTTCAACAGCCGTTGCCGCACTACGTCCCAAGTGGTGGCAAACCCTTCAGCAATCTGCTCCACAGCCGGAAGAGATGTTGTTGTAGCAAGAGCGGCTGGGCTCAATGGCTGGTGGCCATACACCACCTCAAACGGTGACTTTCCTCTTGATGCTGAGATCGCTGAGTTGTAAGGAAACTCTGCCACTCCGAGCTTCTCCTCCCAACCCTCTCCATCCGGTGGGACCATGCTCCGCAACAGCTGCTCCAATTTCTGGTTTGTGCGCTCTGTCTTCCCATCGCTCTATGGGTGATATGCCATGGTCTGATGCACTCGCGTGCCCAACTTCTCCATGAGATCTCTCCAGAATTGCGAAGTGAAACGTGGATCGCGATCTGAGACCACCGACTGCGGCACTCCATGCAACTTGATGACATGACTGAGGAGGAGTTGAGCTGTCCTGGCACCTGTGATGCTCTCAAGAAATGCGATGAAATGTGCCATCTTCGAAAACCGATCCACCACCACCAACACCGTGTTGTTACCTTGCTGCGTCATAGGCAACCCACCAATGAAGTCAAGCGAGATGTCTGTCCATGGCCTCTCTGGTGCAAGCAGTGGTTGTAGCTCCCCTGGTGGCTTGGTCCTCTGCACCTTGATGCGTTGGCACACATCGCAGCTGCTCACAAAACTCTTACAATCATTCGCCATTGACGGCCACAAGTATTGGCATGTCAAGGTTTTCAGTGTCTTGTCGAAGCCAAAGTGACCCAAGTAATGGGTGTCATGCGCCTCCTCCAGCAACAACTGCTTCAATGGCGCATAGTTCGGCACGAAAATCCTCTGCTCTTGCCCCCTTCACCAATACGTTCCATCCCAGGTGGCGTCTTTCTGCGCACTGCTCATGAACTCACTGTCCACGCCATAGCCGTGTTTGAACAGGCTATGCATGACTGGAGATCCCATCAGCACTGAGATGGCATTAAGGCTCAAATCCAGCCTCCGCAACAAAGGATCTACCGGGTTCACCTTCCCAGGCTTGTACTGGATCTCGTAATCAAAACACCCTACCAAGAACTCAATCCAACGAGTCTGTCGGTAACTAAGATTTGGCTGCGTCTTCAGGTACTTCAAGGCATAGTGGTCCGTGAAAACCACGCATCGTCGCGACTCGAGGTAGCACCTCCAGTGCTTGAACGCATGGATCACCGCCAGCATCTCCTTCTCATGGATTGCATAGTTCAGCTCCACCCCTCGAAACTTGCGAGACACATACGCAATCGGCTGCGGCCCCTTTTCGTGATCTTGCATCAGCACCGCCCCAATGGCATAGTCGCTTGCGTCCGTCGCCATGACGTACTCTTTGGATGAATCCGGACGCACCAGAACCGGAGCGTCACACATTGCAGCCTTGAGCTCCTCGAAGCTCTTCTGCTCCTGATCGCCCCATTCCCACTGGTGATCCTTCCTTAGCAAGTGAGTCAGCGGCGCACCCTTCTCTTCGTACCCTTAGATGAATTTCTGGTAATAGTTGACAAACCCCAGGAAAACCTAGATGTCACACACACACTTTGGTGTTGGCCACTAATTCACTGCTGCCACCTTCTTTGGGTCCATGTGGAGACCCTTGCCGCTCACGATGTGCCCAAGGAACACCACCTCTTGCTTCTCGAACTCACACTTGGAGAGCTTTGCAAACAACTTCTCTTTCCGTAGTATGTCCAGCACCTGCCGAAGGTGTTGCTGATGCTCTTCTAGAGTTAAGGAGTAGATGAGGATGTCGTCGAGGAACACCACCATGAACTGGTCCAAGTGAGGGTGGAAGATCCTCTTCATGAGGCTCATGAACGTTGCAGGAGCATTAGTCAACCCAAACGGCATCACGAGGTACTCGAAATGGCCGTACCGCATCCAAAACACCGTCTTCTCCACATCTTGTTCCGCAATCCGGATCTGATGGTATCCCGATTGCAAGTACTACGCTCCCCTCATCTGGTCAAACAGCTCCTCGACCCTTGGCAGCGGGTACACATTCTTGATCGTTACGTTGTTCAGTGTGCGATAATCCACGCACATCCGCAGCTCCCCTTTCTTTTTCTTCACAAAGAGGACCGGTGCAGTGTAGGGTGACATCGACGGTCTGATGAACCCGAGCTCCGTCAACTCCTCCAACTGCTTCTTCAGCTCACCCAACTCGTTATCGCTCATGCAATAATCAGCCCGTACCATTGGAGTTGCTCCCGGAACCAGATCAATCTTATGGTCGGTGTCCCGCTTCGGTGGTGAACCCTTTGGCAGCTCAGCAGGAAACACGTCATCGTAATTGTCTAACACTCCCTTGATGCTTTGCGACAACTCTGCTGTAGGTGCTTTTTGTTGCTCGCCCTTTTGTTGATTCGCCTCTGCTGCCAGTACTTCCACCTCTTCAGCTGCTACCTATTGCCGCACCCACACAAGGTACACTTGGTCCCCCTTGAGCTGACAGCGTTTCAACTGCACGTAACTCAACTGCGGTACCTTGCATGCCTTGGAATCCTGCTCTGCCCACAATGGCAAATCGATTTGCTCCCCGCATTTCTTCACTTTCACTTGGCTGCGCACCCAATCCACAGCCGGATTCCACCGATGCAGCCATTCACGCCCCAAAATGGCGTCGTAGGTGTCCATCGGGCACGTGCAAAAGTGCACATCGCACAACAGCTTGCCCAGACGAATCCTTAGAGGCTTCAAAGGCAGTCCGCACTCCAACTCCCCTTGCACCAACTTGGCCGTAGTTGACTTCCCGGGTAGCCGTGCAAGCCCCAACCTCTTTGCAAGCTCGTCGCTGAAGAATGAGTGCGACGCGCCGCAATCCAGTAATGCTTTGATCTGTCGGCGAGTCTGGCGCCCCTCGCCGTCCGTAGAAACAGCCGATAAATTTTCGGCTTTCAAGAGGATTCCCGGAACGCTCCCGCTTCCTTCGCTCCGCAGCAATACACTTGGCAGCTCCCTAGTTTTCGAAGGACTTTTGCGGCTGGGGTTCGCTGATGCGGACAAAGCTTTCCCAACAGTTGGCCGCCCACCACTCACTACTGGTTGCCATTTCCCTGCTGCTTCTTTTTGCACTCCTTTTTGTGGTGCCCAGGCTTCCCGCATATTCAACAGTTCCCACCACGTGGCTTGCTCTGTTGCTCGCCTCCTTGCACTGTGTCGATCTCCATGGGGTCGGTTTGTTGATACTGTGTTTGATGCTGGAAATTTTCCTGTTTCTCACAAAAA
>SZWC01007462.1:11061-26039 GCA_023375785.1 Penium margaritaceum
ACCAAGAGTCTGAGACGGGTGAGGCGCACAGGGCATGGGCAGCACGTAGGAGTGTGGTATGCCATGGTGATCGATTCTCTACATGCCAGCAGTAGGCAACATTGGCAAGACGCTCCACCGGTAGCGCTTCTAAATACGCTGCATATCTAGGGCCATAGACAAAGGGCAAGAACTGGAATGGGAGGGTGTTCGACTCAAGATGTATCAAATTGCGTGGTGTCGATCTTGCGACTGTCGTGGCCGAGACACACCATAGGATTCCATCGAGATGTAGTTTGTGGGCGTCCTGCAGGCCACGGGGGGGGGGTCACATGTGAAATAGGAGCGGCGTACTAGCGCGAGGGTGGGTGGGCCCCATATCGTAATGCCATACATTAGGCGGGAGAGATAGAGGGCACGGACAAGAGTGAGGCGGAGGGACACAGTGTGTATAGAGGATGAAGTGCATTTTCGTCGGACGGCCCCAAGCACCTGTTGTGCCTTGGTGATTAGTGGCTTTGTGTCAATTATGTGCTTAGAGATAGCAGAGAAGCGTAGGCCAAGGTAGGTGTATTCGTTAGATAGGGGAAGGGGGGATGCTGAGGGTAATGTAGGAAGGCAAATGCTTGGGCGTGACAGGTTACGACATGGACGAAAGACCAGGACAGTGCATTTGCTTGGCTGGATTGTATGGCCAAGGGCACTGAGCGAGTAGAATGCCTCGTCCACTGCACGTTGAAGGCCACCGACAGACTCAGAGAGGAGGACAATATCGTCGGCCTGTAGGAGGAGAGGAATGGGTGTGCCAAGAAGGGTGGGAGCATCTGTGTCGATGCGAGAGATGGCACGTGCTAGGGGGTCAATGTGGTAGTTGAAGAGGATAGGACTGCATGGGTCACCCTGCAGAAGGCCGTGGCGAACGGGAAAGGGATTGGAGTGGCCAGCAGGGGTGTGGACGCGGGCGCTGGCTGATGAGTAGAGTTTTTCCACAGCATGGACTTCATTGGTTGTTAGACCAAGAGCGGCAAGTTGGGCGAAAACGAGGTCATGGCTGACGGAGTCATAGGCCTTACGAAGGTCTAGGAAAGCAGCGTAGAGGGGGCGCTTTGTACGGCAGGCCGAGAGAACAAGGGTGTACAGAGTGAAGGCATGGTCTAGAGAGTTGTGTTTAGGGAGGAAAGCGTTCTGGGCAGGATGAAGACATTGGTTAGGGGGTGCACGTGACACGTTAATGGCCACTTGGTAGAACGCATGGTTCCGCCACAAATGCGTGAAAGGAGCTGCAGCGGCACGTCTTTTGGCCCGGCCTCAGGCCAGTAGTGGAAAGGTTCCGTTCTCATTAAGAATGTCTATCGCTCTACTGTTCCTGTGCGGTTTAGTTGTATCTTCGAGAAATTCCGCAAATTTCATTGGCCGACTTCGATATGGAAGGCTCTTTGCTAGGTTCATATCGTGAGCGGACAACTGCCTAGCGCGATTTTGAAGCCATGACAAGCTCCAACGCCGGCTTGTATCGCATTTTGGGATGTGGCTATGCCCCACCAATTGCGAGGCAGTGTGAAATCGTGGGCTCCCATTGGCCTTTCCTTTGTAGTCGCCCATGAAGATGGGAGGCATCGCAATCTGTAGAGATCAAGCTTGAGACCTGAACGCTTCCGTATCCGTCGTTAGGCATACAAAAGCCCTTCCACCTGAAAGATCATGCTCACCAAGGATACAATCAGGGGCGAAAGAATAGGTCCTCGATAAGATCCTCCGATGTCTTTATGAACGCTTATGCGACCAGTGGATCTGCCTTGCGCGATGAGTAGCACCATGTGATGCAATGGCGGCGGTGGATCCTTCGAGTATTGCTTCAAAACATTTCGGCCTTCATTCTAAGGATCACACTGAAAACCATAGTACAAAAGCTTCCACCGTGACGGCTATTTCGAGATTAAGAGCGACGTCACTCGAGAATTCAGATAAAGAAAATGAATCAAATGTTTTGCAGTGGAGTAGATCATCTAGTCAAAATCCCAGAGGTGCGTACCAGATGGATACAACCACCACCACTCGCCATTCAACGACTGCATGCCAGCACACGGTGCAAAGCGCACGCCCGGCACAAATGAAGCGAACCCATTTCTTCGCTGGGACAGGCTTCCCCTCCAGGCCTGTCATCTAGCCATGTCCAAGGCACCAGTCGGAAGAGGTAGAAGGATACACACTATCCAACGCCAATAGATATTTTCAGATATTTGTGAAAAAGATCGTACAGCATAACTTTTGTTTTCCCATTCCTGAGCTGTTGCTCCTTTCCTTTTCTTACGCTGGTCGTATCGAACTGTGGCGGGTTGAAGGGGTTGAGGAGAAGGGGGGGGGACACCTCAGCACCAAACCATCTCAGGGGCTAAACCCGACCACAAAAAACACTTCACTAAGTTTTGGGATGAATGTGTGGGTCTTTCCCATCCAATTTTGGAATTAAATGTTGTAAATAGACTATTTTTTCTCCTTAAAGGAAAGGTAGTGATCGAACCGTGGATTAGCAAGGCCATCTTCTATGGTTTTTATCTTGGCTTTTGCGTCTTTGGAAATTTTCGTAAGAAATATATGAATAAGAGCCAGATATCTTGCTGCAAGGTCGTAAGGAATCTTTCCATGATCTTCTTCCCAGAAAAAAATCGTGAATTCCTCCATCACTCTTGCCATATAAGCAAAAGAGAGAGAATATCATCAACCATGTCCTACTGAGTATTTAAGTTTGGCTAGTCCTAGTGAGAATTAAGATAATGAATGGGATTGATATTAAAAAAAAACAATGAGGTGAAGATGGTAATAATCCACAAGGACAGGGGCTATAAGCAATTGGAAATATTTTAGGGCACGCATGCCAATGCAAAAACGAACATGAGCTCTGTGTGTGAGTGCGATGCAAGACGGTAAGAATTTGGCTAAGGTTGGAACGCTGAATATAAAAGAACAAGGAGAGAGTACAAATGAGCCCCTAGCGGGCTTATGTAGGGGCACCGGCAGCTAGCCGCACCAGGCCCCGTCATCCCCGCTCTACCCAAACGAGTCAGCGGGGAGAACACACTATGTAAACCACGATAAAAATCAACGGTGGTCTCCTCAAGGCACCGGAACAGCTGTTCGAGTGCCCGGGTCTCGACCACCGAGAAAATACGATTAGTTCTAAAAAAACTCGGAATCAGCGTCCAGACATCACTCACGACTTTCCAAACATCGGAAGCACAAATACAGCCACTGGGTCTCCTCGTCGCACCGGTACAGTCCACCGGGTGCGCGGGTCTCAACCCACCGAGAAAACTCTCCTAACTCCCGACAAGCCCACAAGGGCTGCCATAACGCATCGACTGCGTCTCGCCGGTGCTGTCGTAGATGCTAGACAAGTCTCGGTACAGTCCGGACGCCCGTCGTGTCGTCACGACGTCTCTACCATATACCGCCGATGTGGGTATATGGATAATGCATCGGCGTCAGCCGTGACGGGTGGAAGCCACACAAAACAACACTCCCCCTAGCTGACATAGCCGTCCACGCCAGAACAAATGAACGAAGGCACGGAAACACAATGTATGCCAAACCACAATGTGCACCAGTAAACCACATACACTGACACAACTGCTGTCCATCTAAGGTCTCCTCACGACACTGGCACATCATACCAAGTGTCCTGATCTAGACCACGAGAAGAGTCATGCACGCGCACACAAGCCAGTGTAATGCACACCATACACATGTCAGGCTGCAAGAGGGTGTTCTCGTGACACTGGCGGTACCAGTGCACGGGTCGCAACCACGAGGAGAAATCCAACAGGTGTCCGTGTGCCGACCACAACAGCATCATCAATCAACACACAAGATCATAAGGGGTCTCCTCGTAACACGGGTGTACCTCACCACGTGTCCGGGTCTCGACCACTATGGGCAAACGAACATGTGTCTGTGTGCCGACCGCAATAGCATCGTCAACCAACACATAGGATCTTAGAGGGTCTCCTCATGACACGGATGCACCTCACCACGTGTCCGGGTCTCGACCACTATGACCAAACCAGCTGGCATCCACATGCCACACGTAGTATGGCCACACACCAAGACATAGGACCCCATGGTATCCTCGTGACACTGGTACAACCGACCAAGTGTCCGGGTCTCGACCAACAGAGTGCGGCTGTAGTATGCTCATAGCAGAGTATGGACCCTTCGCCATCATCTCCCATAACGTCGCGTCAGGTCAAGGTCCACACTACTCTCCTCCTGGGCACATGAACCTGGCGGCGATGTCCTCGATGGAGATGCCGATGCCGTAGCTGAACAGATCGGGGACGATGAATCATGTGGTCTCACCACCCTGCAGAGATAGCTCCCCCTGTCATGTACGAGCCGGCTCCTACCTTCAAAGACGAAGTGGTGTCTCCTGCTACGACTCCTCACGTCGCAACTGCATCACCTGAGGTGTACCAGTCCTTGCGTGACTGCCAAGGGTCCCAACTCATAGTCTCTCCTGTCTTTGCTCTACCGTGATGCATCTGTGTACACCAGATGAAAGGGAATGGACGAGTAGCACGCGAGCGTGGATGAAGTGGCAGAGCTGGCCTCCGATGCGGGATAGTGCATCCTGAGGCACAAGGGTATACAACCAGAGGAGGAGGGCTGGAGCGACAAACCAGGTTACCATTCATGGACAAAAGTGACGATGGAGTAATTGAGTCGGGTAGACGAAGGTGCGTGATGACAGCAGCAAAAGGAAGAGCGATGACGGAGTCGACAGGAACGACGATGGCAAAGACTGAAGGCACGCTCAACTCTCATGTGGTAGAGTCTCCAGTTGACGTCATACTCGGAGCTGGTACAAGATCCTCCCAGAGTGTGGGTGTGCCAGATGGTGGTGGCGTAAAGCTCGTGACGATAGTTGTGATGCTCCCCTCCTTTGAGAATCGCTCACGCGCTTCCATCACCTCCCATTGCAGCATCATTACACGCTCCTGCAGGTCAGCGTAATCTGCCTCAGACATGTGAAGGTGGCCCATGTCTGCCTCGCGTGGGATAAACTCTACCTCACTAAATGCTACACATGCAGACTGCACAACTCGTGAGTACAACTCCATTTGCCTCTCTGCCGCTGAAGATGATAAAACCGGTGCTACTGCATCTTCCCGGGGGTCAACCAGACTCGCAATGTGCTGAGATGCTGGAACATCGGATGCTGCTGGAGGTGTCGCATCCACACCACAGCTCGTGTTTGTCATGCAAGGAGGAATGAGCGGTCGTATGCCGAGACAGAAGGAGAAGGAGCCGTCAGATTCCGTGGAGCATGCCGAAATGACGTCAGTGCAGGTACTACCACTCTCAACGTTGATGTGATCAGTAGGGTCACCAATACGTGAACAAGAGAAGGCAGGTATCAGCTCCTGCTGACAAGGTGACTCCATCTGCGTGTACGGATCTGCTCCACTCTCCTCGACTACCGTCGTAGTGGACACGGGTGTGCAGGACTCCAGCTCGACAATGCCCGTCGAGGCGACCAGCAGGCACAGTTGGCGCTCACGCACTGTCTCACCGTGAAGGCTGGTCGCTGCCACCTGCTCTATAATGGACTGAAGACCAGCATCTGACTCTGTCATATGTGTCGCTACGCTGTCGTCTATACGAGAACCTGTAGACTCCGGAAACATGGGCAACTCCTCACGCTCAAGCTGGTCTTCAGGTAGCGCAGATGACACGGTGGAGCCTGCTGTATCTACTTTAGCTCCTTTCCCAAGGACATCTCTCAGAACTGTTTCTCTCAAGAATGCCTCAACCTATAAAAGACCAGCTAACTGACTCTGCTCATGCACTACGACCGCTGTCGGGCTGGATTGAGTCTCGTACGCTGACGCCCCCGAAAATCCACATGGGGCAACCCGATCCGCACCATACTCCTATGCCAACGCCAGGGCGGTTGGAGTCGCGAATGGAACCGTCCGGGCACGCGGCACCTGTACTCCTCCTGATGCAACCTGCTGTTGTAGAACGTTGGGCTCCTGCCCTAGCGTAGATGTCGACCTCGATGACATGCACGTCCCAAGTACTCCAACATCCGCTGGACTGGTGTGAATCTGCTGCACACTCTCCCCCGAAAGTCCGGTAGACGTATCTCGATCCGTACGGGACTCATGTGCCACCGCCGGGCCCCCAGCGGTCGGAGCCGTGAGTGGTACCACCCAGGGACGACGTGCATGTGCTCTTCCTGATGTCACCTGCTGCTTTGGAAGAATTGGATCCAGCCCAGACAATGACAGGCAAGTCCCCACCATGAACGCCATGTCAGGGTAAGACTACACGCCATGTGCTGTCACCGTATCATCTGAGTCTGCCTGAGCTGACGCTCGGGCACCACAGCCCAACACTAGTGCGGATCCGGTCGCTAAGGTCACAACAGGCAATGCGCGGTGACCACACTCCCCCTCGACAGGTACAGCAATGGAAACTGAGGAGGTGGAGGATATATCCAAACCGGTACGAGCACGGTGTGCGGAGCGCTGTCGCCGACGCAGAGGGGACACATGACTGGAACGACTGCAGGAAGACATGTCATCGCGAGGTAGTGTCGTGGTCACAGGAGACTGGAGGATTGAGAGGATGGTGGCAGCCTGGGAGAGACACACAGGTGAAGCCGAAGGGACACCATTGAATGAGGAAGAAAGAGAGGGTGAAGGAGATGTGGTCAAAGAGGCCATCGATAAACTAGTCGCACAAGCACGCTTAGTGACGACGAGGTCACAAAGCCGCTGTACGGTCTGCCGCAGGCCGTGGATCTTGGTGAATATGCTCGCCAGAGACCCAGCTAGTGGATCTACTAATGCCGGCAGATCCGTATGTTGTGGAGGACGTAGACTCTGATGAGGCTGAAGCCAAGGTGGATGCCAGCCGCGAGGGTGCGTCCAGCAGCGACGCCAACCATGTCGTCCATCGCCACAGTAATAGCAGGCAAATGCGCAGAGCGCCTGCTTAAATGTCTGTGCACTCATCTCGTGCGCTGGACGATAGATAGGTGCCAAGGGCACCTACTCCCGGTTGTAAACACCAAGCCACAAAAGAGGATGAGACGAGTAGGTACTGTCACTCCCGGAGGTCACGGTGTGAGAGTTGGCAAACGTGACCAGACAGGACGTGCTACACTACCATAGCAAGCCCGGATAATGGAGTCTGACCAGCTGCGGCTACTAATGCTACTACCACTAATAGTGCGGAAGAGGTGGCGGGTGCGGAAGAAGTGTGGCTACTACTCCAAGCGGTAGACAACCCATCCCTTGGAGATGGACAAACTCGAACCACCGTCGATCCTCCAGAGTGAACTATGCGCACCAATCCACGGGCCCTAAGGAGACGCCGGACCACGATTCGTCTCGAAACAAAGATCGCCGCCAACAACTCAATCCGTTGTCGGTTTGATGCCGGGCTATTCTATGGCTTCGGACAAATGTGTTTTATTTTCTCGTGTCCTCGATCCCCCCTTTTTTTCTTCTTTTGCCCTCAACCTCCACTATTTTTTTTCTGCTTTTCCCTATTCTCGTCCCCAACCCCCCCCCCTTTTTCTCTATTGCTTGATTTTATATATTCTCCCTTTCCTTCTCTCCTCACCTCGGGTTCGTCCGTCACCCGGGGAAATCGCCCCCCTCCTTTTTTTTATTCCCCCCCCTCCTGAAAGGGGGCAGGTCAGGAGGGGGGGGGAATTAAAAAAGGAGGGGGGCGATTTCAGGTCATCCCCCTCGTTCCTTGCTCGCTCGCTAAAAAAAGCGAGCAAGTGAGCGAGTGAGCAAGTGAGTGGGGAGAGGGGGGAGTCCGTCCCTCCCTCCCTCCGTCCATCGGCCCTTCAATTGGTCGGCCGACGGGGCCGACGGACCCCTCCGAGGGGCCCCTCGGAGGGGCTCGACGGGGCCCTCTGAGGGTCCTCTTGAGTAGAGGAGAGGGGGCGAAAGGGGCCGACGGGCCCCCTCGGAGAGACCCCCTGATGGGGGTCGAGGGGGTCCCTCCGAGGGGGCGAGGACCCTCAGAGGAGGGCTACGAGGCCCTCCTACAGCAGCAGCTGCAACGGCGGGCGCAGGTGCTGCGGTTGTTGCTGCTCCTGCTGCTTCCGCTACTGCTGCTCCTACTGCTACTCTGCGCAGAAGCTGCAACTGCTGCTTGATGCTGCCACCACAGCTGCTGCTGTTGCTTGCGCTACTGCTATTGTTGTTGCTAAACCACGCAGCAGTTGCTACTGTTGTTTGCTTCTGTCGCGGCTGCCGCTTGTTACTACTGACGCTGCTGCTTGCTACTACACGCTGCTGCTACTGCCACCGCTCCTGCAGTGGCTGCTGCTGCTGCTGCTGCTATATGAGGCATTGCGAATGCTAATACTGACCGTTGCTGCTGTTGTTGTGAGCGGTAGCTCTGCCGCCAGTCTTGCTGCGTAGCAGTGCAGCTACCGCGACTGCCACGTCTGTTGCTACTACTATTGTTGCCGCCGTAGTCCCTAATGCTACTGTGCGCGGCCCACCGCCCCTGTGGCGTTCACATGCGGTTGTTTTGTGCTCCCTCGCGCTGCTGCCGTGATGGCGCCACGTGGCGCGTTCTCTTTGCGTTCCGCCCACTGCTGCTGCTTCTGTTGCTCACACGCCCCCTTGTGCTCTGATAACAAATTGGAAATATTTTAGGGCATGCAGGCCCATGCAAAAACGAACATGACCTCTGTGTGTGAGTGTGATGCAAGACGACAAGAATTTGGCTAAGTCTGGAATGCGGAATATAAAAGAACAAGGGGAGAGTACAAATGAGCCCCTAGCGGGCTTATGTAGGGGCATAGGCAGCTAGCCGCACCAGGCCTCGTCACCCCCGCTGAACCCAAACGAGTCAGCGGGGAGAACACACTGCGTACACCACGATAGCAATCAACGGTGGTCTCCTCGAGGCACCGGAACAGCTCTCAGAGTGCCCGGGTCTCAACCACCGAGAAAATACAAGCAGTGCTAAAAAATCTCGGAATCAGCATCCAGACATCACGCATGACTTTCCAAACATCGGAAGCACAAATACAGCCACTGGGTCTTCTCGTCCCACCGGTACAGTCCACCGGGTGCGCGGGTATCAACCCACCGAGAAAACTCTCCTAGATCCCGACAAGCCCACAGGGCTCCCAGAACGCATCAACCGCGTCTTGCCGGTGCTGTCGTAGGTGTTGGAGAAGTCTCGGTATAGTCCGGATGCCCATCGTGTCATCACGACGTCTCTACCGTATACCGCCGACGTGGGTATATGGATAATGCATCGGCGTCACTTGTGACGGGTGGAAGCCACACAAACCAACATAAGCGAGGCCATTCAAGAAGACAATGCTCCATTGTTTATACTATTGAGCACAATAGTTGTGCATTTAATCCATTCTAGGAGAAGCGGGTGCGCCTCACCACTTTTCTGGAACGTAGTACCATTGTCTGGAGTTTTGCTCGTTTGTTTATGACCCTTAAGTTGTGCCACGTGTCCATCTGTGCACAAAAGCTTCCACAGGTTGAATTTGATCCTTAACAAGTTACCGTATTGCCGCCAAAATTCGGAAGTATTTTTGCGTGTTGAACTTTTTTCGTTTTTTTTGACCGGCCAGGTTTGGATTTTGGGCCACGGGATAGCAACATTGCCTGGGAATCCCCTAGGATAATTTGAATCCCTATTTGAGCCCCGCTTGTCTCAACTTCAACGGCCTCGTCGGTCGGTTGGTCGTCGCGCTCGAAACTTCAAATTCGGAGCTCCAAGGCAACGGCCCCGATCGTACGTGTTTTTCGACGATCGACCGGTGCTCTCGGCGTTGACACCGGTCCTCTCTATTCGCGTGTTGGCTGGCTATGCGCACCCAGCGGTCGCAGCGCGCAGCCGGGCTTGGGAGAGCCCTCTACGGCAGCGAGCTTCAGCACCTCTGCAACCATGGAGGTGCTAAAGCTCGCGGCAGCACACTTCTTTTTCAGTTTGCAGGCTACCTTTCCACTTTGGAGCCCAACGCCATTACTTGTTACTTGAACATTTGTTCGCGCGAGGAGCGCTTTGCCCACGTCCAACGTGAAGTTGATCGGTTTCCATCCCATGTCCCAATGCCAAATCGCCCGGCCGGTCATCCACGCTAACAACCCATCGTCCGCAGCGTCCGTGGAGTAACGGGAGAGTCCACTGTCCACACCGGTTCCTCTCCCGAGACCTCTAGCACCAACACCGACGCCTCATCTAGCCAGTCTGCCGCCTTCAAGCTTGGCAGCTATACCATTGGGTTGGGAGAGGGCATTTCCATCGCACAATAATATGGTGCGGCAAAGCAACAACATCAATGCCGCCATCAAGTATCTCCAACGGGTGTGGCATGGGCCCTGCAAACATTGGGTGTACGACAAGCTCATGGCGTCCACGTTGTACGGAAGATATGAACACGCGAACCCCACGTCCACACATCGTGGACGCTATGTGCAATGCTCCGTTGAAGCCCCTCCCAAATGGCGCACCGGATACAATGGCATACGTGGGCGTCGTGGATTCCGTGACCGCCATCCCATCTTCCTGAAAGAAGCCATCGCCGAGCTCGAGCGCCTTCGGGGCATTGGTATCCCCATTTGCTCATTGATGGTGCAATCCGTCATCCGCGACATCAGTGAGGACCATTGCTCCAAGGAGTTGCGAGGAAACTGTGGCATTATCTCCTTTAGAAAGACATGGGTGCACGATTTTATGGAGAAATATCTGGGGTGGTCATGGCTCACGAGGACAACGACGGTACAAAAACTTCCGGTGGACTTTGATGCACGCATCCGTGGCATGATGCAACGCCTTGCGAGCATCGTTGCGGGGTTCAACATGATGTCGGCATTTGTGATCAATGCCGACCACACCGGCGTCATGGTGGTGCCTTCCCTGAACAAGACTTGGGCCCTGACGGGGAGCTAGGAAGTCGCCATCGTCGAGGCCGACGAAAAGCAACAATTCACCGCCATTGTCGGATCCTCCATGGATGGTGACATGTTGTTGATGCAGGTGAGAAGTTGCTTTGCACTTTACTCTGTTTCGGTGCTTCACCGTGCTTCTATACACATTACATTGATCGCGGTTTGTTTCACGTATGCAGTTCATTTTTCAGGAATGATCGCGACGGTGCAATCTGCGGACCCGCATGCTGCACAGGCCAAGGAGCTAGGGTGGCATCTCACCCAAACTCAGAACCACTGGGCTAACGAGATGAGTAGATGCGAGTGGCTCCGCCATGTGTTGAACCCGTGGTACCGGCGCAAGTGCGCCGCTTTGGGGAAGGAGCCCGGCGCGGAGTCATGCATCATGCTCCTTGACGCTTCGCGCCCGCAATGTACCGATGGATTAAGGGCATGGCTCAAGGAAACATTTCCTTATGTGGTGCCCGTCTACATTCCGGTGGGTTGCACATCAAAGGTACAGCCCGCCGACGTTGGCCTCCAACAACCGTTCTAGTCGTAAATCACAGAGCGCTTCTCGTAATGGATTACACGATAAAGCCAAGTAAATCCCCGCATGTGATTCCCCCAAAAACAGATAAAGCAAAGCATGCTAGGGTGGATATTGCAGTCCTGGCTTAGGCTCAAGGACACGAAGGACACAACCAAAAGCACACGGTCCAGTTGCGGCTATGATGCAACCTTCGCTAAAGAATTGCAAGTCATGGCTTTGTGGTGTTGTTTGAGCTGCTGCAGCTCTTGGGAGATGCCCACCTGCAATATGACGAGGAACATGCAAGTGTTTAGTTTCTGTGCACCATTTCACTTGTGTAATAGTCATTCCCCGTGCACTGCCCCTCCCTCCCAAGCCACCGGTAATTCATGACTCCCTCCTAGGCATTATTCACGAGTGCCAGTACGCATACCGACAGCTCACAGCGACGCACGCTCACTGGCGGCGTGTCATCAATTTGTTTTCCCGACCGTGCAAATCGAAGGGTCAAACTAATTTCTGGACGACATTTAAACGAGGGATTCCCAATGAGTTTATGGCCGGTGGCTAGGGTGACGAAACCCATCATTGGGATGGATCCAAAAAAAAAACCCTTCAATAAAAGCGGCAATACGGTACATTATAGGGAAGAGTCGGGCTCTGGTTCTTTTTCCAAAAAGGTGTATCTTGACCGTACTACTATAAATGTCCTTTTAATAGAATCTATTTGGTGAAAAGGTGTAACGACAGTAGGCCATTTTGCAACTCAATTTTGAACCAAAACGTAGGCCCTCAAGAAGTGTAGTCCAAGGAGACCAAGTGGCTTCTTGCCTCAGTCATCTTGGCTGACACGCGCACAGGCAAAATGAACAAGGTTCTCGTCGAGCACGGTTGAGAACATGCACCCCAGTCCTCGCTCCACGTGGCATTACCACACGGAAAACAGGTGCCTAACAACGTTATAGGAGCGGAGGAGTGATACGATGGATTTTGCATCACGACACCCCTTCTCGGCCAATGATTATTGAGCAAAAATGCTCCGGTGCCCATGGTTTTGGACGATATATCCGCGGTGTCCATAGTCAAATCGACCCGACGGTGGTGTCCATAGTCGGAAACGACATGACCGCGGTGTCCATAGTCGAAACCGACATGACACCGATGCCCATGTTTTTCATGGAGCGAGCAAAAACGGAATAATATGACGACTGTGTCCACGATTCGCTCGAAGTATTCGGTCGTCTCCGACTTGCATGTCGTAAAGGAACCTCGCACCTTGACAACCTGTCTTGGCAGCCTATGGTTTGTTTTGTCGTGTTCCGGACTGCGGCGGGGAGTTCGCACAACCTCGAGCTATGCATGTGGACTGATTCCGTCGCGTTGTAGCAGACGTTTGCGCGTCACTTGCAAGAGGTCAAACTTATCGCCAATGAATGGTCGCCGAATGGACGCGCTCACCGGCAATGAGATACTTTCCACAGTGGAATGTGGCGACGCCGTGCGCACCTCCACCCGATGACGGCGGCATGTGCCGACATCCACCAAGGGTCACGCGAACAGGTTCATGAAGGGACCCGCTTTTTGTATCGGTTCGCACGATGAACCGGTACTATACTGTGTATTAAAGGTGCTTCCCCGATAGTACACTGCGCTAAGTTTACTCCTAGTGTCGAACTGCACATGGACAACGACGCCCGTCAAAATGGCCTGCCTCATGTGGGATGGGGTACTCCCGTAGCGGACCCTGTGGCAGCACATCGAGCATGGGTCGCATTGAAGGCGAGGTGGGACTGCAATGTAGCACGCCACCGTCAGTTGGGATATGAAGAACCGCCATGGGCCCGAGCTCTTGTGACTCCGGAGCACATGGCTTGGAACTGTGGAGTGCCCATGCCCAGTACCAAGCCGCCCAACTGTCCCGAGCCATGGCAGCCGTGGATATGGACGGTGCCACCGAGTCCGTAGTGGGCAATCCATCCGAATGACAATTGACAAGTTTGGGCATGTGAGATATAATGCACGGATAGTTCTGGGTGTATGAGTTTTATTTCAGTGACAAATATGGGCATCCCAGTTATTTTCCATTCAATACACAGGGTATAGCTGTATTAAATCGGTCGACTACAATGGGCATCAGAGTAATATTGAACAGACATATGTGCGTACATGAGACATTATGACCACTGACTAATGGGCATTTTGTGTTTATGTTGAGCACATTTCAGGGCATAAACTTCATATGTCATTGGCAAATATGGGCATTTCAGATTTTTTCCCCACATCAAGTATGGGTATAATAGTCATATTTTGTAAATGTTATGGGCATGGATGTAATGTTATGGGTGATTTATGGGTAGGCAAGTACTAATTCAAGAGCTACTACCCAGTCCACTGTGGATCTAACCACTTTGGATCCAGTACACTGGACATCCATAGCCATTGGCACAAGTCGCATCCACAACCCTGACGTCCCTGACATCCCAGTGCATCAAAGAATGTTTCCTCTTCGGCATCAATAGAGCCGATGTTGTCATCTCCTCCCTCGGAGAAGACATCTTTCCCATGACTGACTACTTCTGCTAAACTTGAGTAGTCATCCAATTCACATGCGTCGTTGTGTGTCGCTGGACAATGGCACATGGGCACGTATCTTGTAGTGCTTGGCGGCCACGAGGCTGAACACAGTTTCTGACACAATAATGTCGCACCAACTCCCAACAGGAACATGATCAGCAAGTCTTCTTCATCACATGAAGTCATGTTTTTGCTTCTTTGAAATAACTGCGCAAAGAAAACGAAATGAACTTGGTTACAGTCTATATGTACACTTGCTGGCTGCTTGACACACACCCGCTGTATACAGATTTCAGGTCACCATTGTGCAGTAGTATTACAGGACAACATTATGCAATACAACTTCAAGACACCATTGTTGGGATTTGTATGAAAATTGAAATTGGACTTCATTCATTAGAAAATGGGACAGCAGTGACAAACCCAACACATTTTTAGATGCACAAACGTATCATCCTAACTAAACCGTTACTACGCACTACTCTAAGGCAGAGGTGCAATCACTGGGCCACTTGTCATCTGGTCTGCACCTCCCTTGTTCCAAGTGGTCTTTTGTAGGCTCTGCAAATGACACACGGGATGGAGTTAGTAAGAGGAACATGCAAACTGAACTATGAGGAAAAACAACATGTAATGGAACACACTTAGCGGGGAAATACGGGAATACACTTACCACAGGCCAAATGAACGGGTGATGCTGTCCACCTCCGCATGGAAGGCCATCCACAGCTCTTCACGGTCCTCAGCATCATCCTGGTTCACCTGTTCATCGTCACTGGACAGTGAAACGGGGTCAACCACCTCCTGCCCTCCCTCCCCCTCCTCATCGTACTCGTCCTCCTCCCCCTCCCCCCCCCCTCTGCCTCTTCCGTTTCTCCACCCGCCTGTCCACCATCCCCGCCCTCCTCTTCCTCCTCCTCCTCCCCCTCCTCCTCCCCCTCCCCCTCCTCCTCCTCCTCCTC
>SZWC01007462.1:26265-49395 GCA_023375785.1 Penium margaritaceum
CTCCTCCCCCTCCCCCTCCTCCTCCTCCTCTGATTCCTCGTCCGACTCACCCTCCTCTTCAGCCTGGGGGGCATCATCTGCCTCGTCCCTGGAGTACCCCGTGGCGTCCACGTTTGACCTGCAGGACGCTCTCATGCACCTCTCAGCATCAAGCTCTGCCACGCGTGCTGCGGCCATCTATTCTGGCGTCGGCGTCACCATGGTTGGGCATGCCTTACGGACATGGCCCATCTTCCCACAGCGCGCACATATGCGCCTTCGTTTCACCTTGGCATACCGGTCAAGCCTCACCGTGGCTGGACGCCCGCGCCCGCGACGTGCTCTAGGTTGTAGCCATTTCGGTTCCGCCGGCTTCACAAGCTTCACCTTCGGCAAGGGGAATGGTGCGTTGTACGTCCTCTTGTAGCTCAGAATGAGGTATCCGAAGTCCACGTAGGCCACGGGGTTTAGAGCATTCTCGAGAAGTAGACTGCACGCGTGTGGACATGGCACCCCGTACTCACGCCATTGGTCGCAACTGTACTCCCTCGTGTTGATTTTCACATCCCGTGGGGTTCCGTTCAAATCCCGTGGGGTTCCGTTCGCACGCACAGTAGTTATGTAAAGGACGTGATGTTGTATGCACCAGACTTCTTGCTGTACGCCGCACGTACGATCCACGGGCACTCCTTGTTCACGTACTACTTGCACCGCACCACAAAACGCGTGGGATCGCTTTTGAGCCACCTGAGGGACATGCGGTTTAACACCGCATACTCCTCCACGACGGCCTTGCAGGCTGCCATAGTCTTGAAAGATGAGCCGCCCGGGAAGTCGACCTCCGCCTTCCGCTTCTTCCTGGTTGCAGGGTCGGGTGTCGGCTTGGCGATGTGCTCCGACGCAGTCTTCGCCATGGGCAGGCCCTGTATAGACTGCACACGACCACCTACATGTGACATCCGTAGTGGACCCTCGGTTTCATGGCGTGGGGCCCCGTCCGCTGCTGTACCGGCTGCATCATCGTCGTCGTCAGGAGTTTGTTGCGTCAAACAATTGTCCTCTGTCTCCTCAACTTCGCAGTCATCGGGTGGGAACCACGAAGACAAGACAGGTCCACCACATCTGTGGTGCGTGTTCCCCGCCATCGGAGGGAAACATGGGCATGCTGTGCATAAAACATGGCTCTAAATAATGTTCGTGCCCACAATCGTGTCCCATGCACGGTGCATGAGGCCACAGAGACGGCGTGCAACATCATGGACGAAGGGCTGCACCGGAACGGGCCGCAATCCGGCAACCCCCGACGACGCGCAACCCTTGGACCCGGAAAAATAATTTTGAGGCTTAGGTTTGAGAACAGCCGAGTGAATTGCATGGACTACCTGAGTCATGAGCTGAACAGCCAATCCGACAGGCTGTCAATACCTGGAAGGAATCCGCGCAAGGACTAGGTCGCATTTTCCATGATCGTATTTGTCGTCCGGGAAACTTCGACGAACCGTCCGTCTACACAGAAAGATGACGCAATGAGGTATATGGTGACCATGTCGTACGTACAAGCGGAATCCTTTCGATATTATGTGAACACGACCATGAATAAGGCTTGGGAGCCCCATCGAACCATGTCAATTGCTTTTCATATTACGTTGTCCACCGCTGACGAAACGGTGCAAAGTCGTGTGGTAATAGACGTTGAAATCAAAGTCGAATACGTTGAAAGAATGAAATATATTCCAATCGTGCCCATGACGACCAATAACCGGGGGCACCGCTGTCATGTCGGTTTTGACTATGGGCACCGATGTCTTTTCGTTTCCGACTATGGACACCGCGGTCATTTCGTTTCCGACTATGGACACNGCCCCATCGAACCATGTCAATTGCTTTTCATATTACGTTGTCCTCCGCCGACGAAACGGTACAAAGTCGTGTGCTAATTGACGTTTAAATCAAATTCGAATACGTTGAAACAGTGAAATATATTCCAATCGTGCCCATGACGACCAATAACCGGGGGCACCGCTGTCATGTCGGTTTTGACTATGGGCACCGATGTCTTTTCGTTTCCGACTATGGACACCGCGGTCATTTCGTTTCCGACCATGGACACCGCCGTCGGTTCGTTTCGGACTATGGACACTGCTGCTTTATATGGCAAAACGATAGGTATATAACTACTCCGTCCATGATTATTTCTTGCAACTTAATTCCGTTATACCCACTGTTTGGGACTACAAAAAAAATCACTGCCATTTTGTGTGCAAAACGAACACAGTACTCACTTTACACAAACATACTCCCCTTACCCACTTGTTTTCGGAGCGCCTGAAATTATGCATGCGACGGCCACCATTGCAAACAAATCATGCTACACCGGTTGCGGATGAATTAGTTTCAAAAGCAAGATATCAGAATTACCATTTTTACAGATCATTGGTTTCACGTTATATTTTTTCATCATATGTTCTTTGTTCCTTAACGTGACCGAAATTCAACCATTTTTTTTTTACAAGTAGTTGCATCTTGGGTACATAAATCATTGGGGGCATCGTTTATATCCACTTAAGAATCTTTGTTTTCTTTGTCGTTGGGCATTGGACGCCGGTGCCTCGTATACATCACAATCACACGACCGCGGCTGTCCACAGTCTCGTTATGTGCTCGTCTGCAACGCCAGTGAGCAAAAAAGCCCTCGAATGGGCCTATCGGCCCTGGGCATATTGACCCATATGAGGACTGTTTCGCTCATTCGTTACGTGGACGAGTAAAATAGTCCGCGTTGACGATTGCACGGTGGATTGAATGCTTGATTGATGGGAGCACGGCCGACAAGTTTGACCCCGCGTCTTAGCTCATAGTTGTCCAAATAAATCAGCCAGATGCCGTTAGATCTCCCCTCCTATGATGTATGACCAAGATGTATCATAAAGAGACAATAAATTTTACAAGTACCGATCACGGGTACCGTACAGTTGTCACCGATAACTACACCATTCGATGGCTTGTACTTTAAGCCCACCTGTCGGGTGAAGTCAAGGCTAGCAAAGGATTTGTATCCTCGAATTTCAGCAAATACGTTAGTGGGATCGCCAGTAAGGTGCCATAGGAACTACATCATCGTGTTGCCTCCACTCCTCTGAGTGAACACGCTTGACGGTGAAAAGATGGGTTTTTCATAAACACAGAATATATATGGCCAGGCACCACAAATCCCATTATTCACCCATTTGAGTCCACATCTCGTGGGCACGTGTGAATTTGGCTAGCTCCCTCCAGTGTTTGAATCTGGCTGGGTTACAATTGTTGCAAACGTGATTGAACTATCTACTTTGAGATCATTTGCTTCATTCACTGCATGACATGGCTCTTGCACAGTGCTTGGTGTCATCACCAACAAGCATGTTCAATCACGTATCTTGTCCAGGGAAACAAGGTTTAGTGGACAATGTTGGTCAGCAAGTGTAGAATGAGGTCCAACAAGAGGGGAGAAGTCAACAAAGAAATTTGCACTCGTTAATAACTCAAATTGTTAACATCCTCATAAAAAAATATAAACCCATACTCGTGATCCCGTTTTATCCATGATAGGTCCCCACTAATGTGCCTCAAGAGTGGGAAGAACCCGCACAATGGCTCTGTCTATTACCACTGCCGGGCCCGTTGCTATAACCGCGGCCCTGTCCACGGCCCTGTCTACCGTCTCTTGCCCATCACCAGCAGCCTCAGGACAGTGAGCCCTGAAGTGGCCAGGCTGCATACAGTTGTGGCAGGGTCCATCACGAAAGGCTATGGTACGACGCTCATGCACTGCCTACAGCTTGTCTTTGTAGCGATTGTGCTTTTGGTTGGGGGCCTTGTGCCCACCAGCCTTCTCGGCTAGAGGGTTGGCGGGCTGCTTGTCCTTGACCCTGCCCCGCTGTCCAGCTGACCCACCAGCCCCTTTAGCATCCATGCGCATGTTGTGGCCTTGCTGTGCACATGTGCTCGGCCATGCACCTGTGTAGTACTTCAGGTTTACCAAATACACTTCACTCATGCAGTCGCACAACGTCCTCCGGCTTGTCCAAGCATGGCAATTTGCCATTGTGGTGGTCTTCTCCCTTGGCTTCTCTCTAACTAGACCATTACGGAAGTACTCTAGCAGTAAGCACTCCGGATACTTAAAGGTCTTGATCCCAATATTTTCTATGAAGCTTTCGGCTTCCTCCTTGAGTGCGTTGAACTTGCTCAAGCACACCTCGAGTGAGCTACCTAGCTACGTGAAGTCCTTGATCTTATGGAAGGTACCCTGTGCCACCTCATGTTGGATGCACTTCTTGCGCATGATAGTGGAAAAAGCCTCCCATGGCATGGGCTGCCACTCAAAGTGTGGCTATTGTGTGTCCCATTCCTTGTTCATGTACGGTACTAGTACATGAAAGGTGGAGCCAAAAATGAAAAAGTATGAAGACAATGCGTGGTGGAGGTGGGGGGTTTGGGACAAAGACAAAATAGAGAGGAAGTATTTGACACAAAGACAAAATAAAATTAATAGCAGGCTCGAATCCGGAAAAACGCACGAGTCCAATTGTCCGTCGTTCACATTTCACCGCTTGGAGGTTGAAATATGAAAGTTTGAGTGCATGTTGTGGTGCACACCCTGTTCTCTCACCGAGCATGGACAGAGGTGCGGTGGTCTCTACGGACACGCTGACACGACAAGGGAGTTTTGAACACACTTGTTGAAAAAAGAAGACAAATCAAAGGGAAAGACTCAGGGTCTAGTTAGGGACAAACACAAATACATAAACAAGTAAAAGAGACGAACCCAGAAAACCCATAAAAATGTTATTTAAACCGCCTTTTATGTACTAGTACGGTACTTGAAAAGCTTGTTCTCGAGCCACATCATGGCAAGGTCTTTCCACTGACCGAGTGGTGTCTTGTGGACAACATGGAAGTGCTCCATGTAATTAAGCCAATCGGTCAGATTCACGCCCTTCCAAAAGATCTCTATGTTTTGGAGAAAGGACGTGTTCATGAACGACCCTGAAGTCGTTAGGATAAGCAATTCCTCACTGCCACTGGCGGCGGCATCAACACCTATGGCACATTGCAATTGCTGTTGCATCAGTACCGTGGTCAATGTCTGCAACGGCTCATGGAGGTCGTCGCATTGACGAGTTACCTCATGAGGGGCCAAATGCTATAGCTGACAATCACGGTCGAGGTCCATGATGCTTTGCCTGACGTGGGCTAGTAGGTTGACAAACGCAAAATTCAGCTCTAATGTTGTCAGTGCGTCAGCAATAGCCTCAAGGACCTTGTGTTGTACGTGTATCTTTAGCCATTGCAAGAGGATATAATTTATGTGTACGCCTTTGATGAGTTCCACATTTTGGAGGGAACTCTCACCAGTGACGATGCTCGAGTGGGCGTGGATCTACCCCATTGTAGCCACATCGTAGGAAGGGGGTTGACCCCTACTCCTCCAGGTGGTGACACCACCACCATCAGTGGTGATCTTGAGTCGGCCCACCGCCTCGGTAGCCAATTCAGCAAGCCTTCGGCAATCGTCGTACATCGGCCTTGCAACAATGTTGTCTGAACTTCCCACATGGCTGCTTTTGACGCCTTTTCTAGTGCTAGTAGCCTCACTCTTGTCAGCAGCTTAGGGTGATCCAACGAGCTTCCTGTCCTTCTAAAGCGATGGGCTGGAGTTTGCCACACAAAAATGGCGATGATCGCAAGCCTCATCGCCTTTGTCATTGTCAATACTGTGTTCTTTTTCGGGGTCCACCGTCGGGTGGTCCTCCCTGAGCGCGTCCTCCGTCACATAGGAGTGGCCCCCGAGCATGTCAAAGTGCTCGTCAAGCACTTTTTTGGCTACCGCAACCTTCTTGGTGTGGCTGAGTTTCGCATCGGTTGTCTTTGGCACCAACTCCCAAAATTTGGCGTCAACCGAGGGCATGTAGTGAAGCCATCTCCACCTTGTCCTTGGATGGTCCAGCACTTGCCATTTCGTTGTACAGCTAGCACGTGAAGACCGTTGTGAGGGTCACCCCAAGACCTTGAGGAGGTGTTGCCTCACAACGTCACCTTGCTCTCACAGTTGGTGAGACAACTACAAAATTTATGCATATATTTCTACACCACCATGATCGACACAATCACGTGGTAGATAAATGCTCTTTTTTTCCACATGGACATGTTTGGCACAATCATGTGGGTTCTAACCAACATCCCATGCCATCACTCACAGCACTAGGCAAGCTAAAAATCATAGAAAAACAAAGGAAGGACAAAGCAAGAGACTATAAGACATGGGGCACCGCTGCAAAGGTGAGGACGAGGGGAGGGGGGTAAACTCTAACTACATGTTTGTATTCCCATGCGCTCCTCCTTGCCCTTATTGTCTTCTTCTTCATCTACTGGTCTTCCTTAGCCTCATCTTGAGTTCTCTTGGGATGTCTCATACCTCCTTGGAGAAGTCTCTCTTGTGCCCCTCGGCGATGGGGAGGCCTTGAGAAATTCTCCAGGTGTCATCTTCCTCTTTTTTTCTTATCCTCTTAGGCTGTGAGATTCTCATCCCTTAGGGAAATACGCCTTTTCAAAACTTCCTCACCGATCTACCCAGGCAGTGTTCTTCAAGGATGGAGGAGGGAGTCTTGAGAAGAATGAAAAATGATTGTTTTCGGGGTGGGCACTTCCCAGCCCGTCCAAGAAAAATTCAACCAGCCCCTTGGAGGGAAGAGAAAACGTACAGGGAGGAGGATAACGAAAAGCAATTCAAAAGCATTCTAACGCATTTTCCAATGATTAAAACGGTTAAGTTACAAGCTCGTATTTCCCTCTGGCATTTCTATTCTAGTTGCGGCTTTTATATCCCTGGTAGCCGTAAGAACTATCGTACACTTGGTCATGAGGGTCGTCCTACTCTGATACCACTATAATAGGTCGTGTCTCTTGCTCCTGCACTTAGGTCATTTTCAGAGTTTGTAGAATGGTGTACAGAGCTCGCTGAATGGATTCCCCCCCCCCCCCGCATCACTCTTGGGGGCAATCAATGACCCATATAGGGTGACTCAAATATCTCGAGTCTCTAAAGGCCCCTTTCCGTTTTTGCCTTGTCCCCTCGTTTTGGGTCTCAAACAAGTAGGTATTATTTTGAAATAGGGATTTTGCACAAGCTTTTTGTATACAAAACTCAAAGTTTTTACTAAAAAGACTTGACTTTTATGTTTGACGCGATGGCAAGAAATCGTAGCATTCTAGGCACGTCCGACGATTTCACATCAAGCCTTTTGTATGTATCTTACACCTCACTCCCTCTCTCTCTCTCTCTCTCTCTCTCTCTCTATCTCTCTCTCTCTCTCTCTCTCCCCCTATCACTCACCTTGCTCATTCGAGGAGGCAAGGAGGAGAGGGCGAGGATGAGGGCTCAAGACCACAAGCCTTGGCCCTTGAGGCCTTGCGACCCCATGGCCACCGGCCGAGCCACCATCTCGATTGGCGGCTGGTGGCTCACTGGCAGATGGCCTTTTGATCACTTGACAGGGAGCCGGCCACCCAGCCAGCCGGCCGCCGGCCAGCCTGTAGCTAGCGGGTGGCTCGCCACCGGCCAACCCTCGCAATAGCGAGGGGTGGTTGTGAACCACCCCCTTGCTATTGCAAGGTGGGAGGTGCAAACATATATGACCAATCACCTCACCCTTGAAACTGTGTATCGACAAGTGTATTGGGAAGTGAACATAAAAGTGAACATGGACATCTAAGAAAAACTAGAACGTAGCACATGTAATCCATTATAAGTGACATCTTATGTGAGGAAATGTTTTTTGGGCTCTAGTGACATGAATTGATGTTCGTGATTTCTGAGAAATGTTTGCATCTAGGAATACACTTTTTGATACACCAAATGGTGAGTGTATGAATTTGGGGTGACTAACCACAACTCGGTTCAAACGGGCCATCCCGCTTCGACACGGATACGGAATATGTGATCAAAGATATCCACAGACATCGCCGTCGTGGAAAAACAACCGAGTACCTCATCAAGTGGCATGACTATGACTCCGCGTATAACAGCTGGAAGCCCTATGAAAACCTTTGAGACGTCGACTATCTGATCGATGGCTACATTCGCTGTCACGGGCCTACGTCGGATAGCGAGCTGGGACGTCGTGGCTAAAATGGAGGGAGGGTTACGTCCCCGACATACACGAGTCCCTCAAGTGTGTGAGTGGGAACTTCTGTCTTTATATTCGTGATCCATCACGCAAAAACTTCAGGACTTTTATGTCATTCAGCCGAGGGCATTTTGGCCAACCGCCCCAACCTTCGGTGTTCCGTACCAAACATTTTCAACAACTTTTAACACCTTCCAGAACGGTCAATAGAAGTGTCGCAAACTATATCAATGTTTTGATATTGTGTTGTCGACTTCTTGATGGTGTTATATTTTTAAAAAGAAGTGCCTCAATGTTCTCGAAATCCCCTGACTTCTTGTTAGAGCTTCTCAAAGTAGCCACTCACGACGTGACCTTGCAATCGCTGCTCAACATGAGCGACAAAGACCCGATACATGCCTCATTCTCATTCTCAGCATTGTATATATGTACTGCACGCACTCGAAACTTGTAATTGAAGTAAATTTATTGCTTAATACATATCGTATACTTATCCATATATCCCAAATCCCTGAATCATCTTTTGCCCCTCACCTCATCCCTATGAACCACCTACGTTTCAGTTATGAATGGGCTTGTTGGGTAAAACACGGTAATGATGATGATATGACATTCAACAGGGAGATAGGAAGAGGGAAATTATGCAGATAAATGACCGTACATCCACGTAATTCTTGGCAGAGCTGCCTTATCCATGAACCACACAAAATACATGTATTATCAAATATTAAAACTTTCAGAACACCATCTCCGAAAATCATGCAAAAAAAGATGATATGCCCAAAAGACCTAACGCAAATGCAATGTTGACACTACATAGCATGACGCACCGACATGCTGATGTCATACCTCTACAAAATAATACAAATACCTCTATTGAGGACTTCCTACTGTTTAAAAATGGTTTGTGAGGAGTTTGATTCAGTGTCAAAGATAAAGTTGAAATGGAATATGTGGGGTCGTGATATGGCGGCACCAAAGGGGTGATATGTCCCTAACATACACGAGTCACTAAACTATGTGCATAGGCATCATTTTCATTACGTTTGTAACCCACTCCTCAACCTCAACATTCTTGCGTCGATCTGTCAAGGAACTTTTGGCCACCTACTCTGACCTATAATGTTCTGTTATAGCATGTTTTGAAAAGTTGGAGCACATTCCAAGAGGACGAGCAGCACTACCGTAGTAGTATCTAAAGGGTGTTTCAATCATTTTTTTGACATGTTTTTGGATTTGTCCCGGTTTAAGGCACGCAAATTTGTCCTTGTCCCCAATTTGTGTCACGTCTATATTCCATAATGTGTCCACAGTAGAAGTGGACAGCGAGTGTCCAGGCACCGCTTTGTGATCCAGTGCATGCACATCGTTGATGCCAAAGGCAGGTGATTTCAAACTCCAAACTTTGAAGTTTAAACTCCGTTCGTCATGCGCATGGCCGGGATCGAGACCGACCTCCGAATAAGAAGCATTATGTACTTATGTCAAACAAAGATGCACTATTTTATCCTTGTGTGTATTTGCTACATGTCTACAACTATTTGTCTTCAAATTTCTCACTTTTTTCCCCCGACCTTTTCAGTACTGGTATGCTATCTCCAACGGTGTTGATGTTTTGATAGAATTCAATCAACTTTTCACCAGCACTGGAATTTGATATAACCTCACCACGATATCCCTAAAATGTCCTTATTTCTTGTAACGACCACTCACAACCCTATGTCACACGCATCACTTGTCTCGAGCATTTAAGTTCTGATCTGACTTTACAAAACATTGGTCTCACATTGTCTAAACTTCCATGAATGATTATACCAGCTGACTGCATTCACAGTATTGACTAGGATGCTATGATGCAGGAATCCAATGGCCGGCGGCTCCAAGGCCACATTCCATATTGTGGTGGCTAAAAGTCGTAGTGGGCAAAGATCTTGTCTCTTGTGGAAATCGACTCCTTCAATCAATGCGATCAATGGCTGTGCTAGACTTGCAAGAAGCCGGGCCACATCTCGAGCGACTGTCAAAAGACTTACTAGACAAAAAATAAGGGAAGCCGTAGACAAAAGGTGAGGAGTTGCAAAACGGCAAATAACAAAAGTAGATGGTGAACTTTCTGTCTGATCAGAAGATTCTGCACCAAAAGCATTGTTAATATGAATGGATCTCAATGCCGCATACAAGGGTTTCTGAGATGAAAAGGTTGAACCACGGATACAACGATGACCAACCGATGATTCCGTTACAATTACAGCCAAGGTGTTGGAAAAATTGTATGATAGTAGCGGCATTACTAGATGGAGGCGCTTTTAATAGTTACATGAACAATGACGTGGTTCAAAATATGGATGTTTACACCAAACGAGGGGTGTTTGAAGGAGAACTATGGACATGAAAGAGCGACCAAAAACAATCTTCGGGCAAGATTTCGTGTACCGGCACAATCTGAAGTAGATTTGAGCAGCAACATAGTTTATGTTGGCATGAATTGCAATAAGGAATACTCATCAGTGAATGAGCAATCCATGGCACAAAAATGGTCGTATAAAGCGGTGCGGGACATTGTAGTTGTCGCTGAATCATACACGCACCCAGTATCATTGGAGATGGCCAAGCGGTACCTATGGCGCCGAGCACAAGCATTGCTAGCCCATGTAGATTAAGGGGAGGTAGAAGAAATCACAAACCTCGACTTCACAAAGTCAACCTTATTTCTTTCAACACCTGAAAAGTTTGTAACGATGTAGAAGGAGTTTACATCACTCTTTGAGGAGTTTGACAGAATGTTTCCAGAAATCTTCCTTGAGAACTACCTTTGCAATGATGCATCGATCATCACATAGACATGAAGCCAATTAGTAGACCGACGGTTAAGGGGGCATATACAATGAGAAAGAACGAGCACAATGAGTGAAGAAAATAACCGAATGAGATGATGAATCAGGGGCTCATCAGGCCATCCACGTCACCACACACCATACCTGTGCTTTTTGTGAAAAAGAAAAGTGGCGATATGTGGATGTACGTTGTGTATAACAACATCACCATCAAGAACCGCTCCTCGCGTCAAGGAGTAGACAAACATATTGACCAAATCCATGCAAAAAAAAAAAATCACCAGACCTATGTAACGGCTATCATCATATCTGCGTGTCTTATAAGGGCATTGAACAAATCTCTGTATACAAGCTCACACCGGAGGAGCATAATGGGCATCTTTGAAACATTCTTGAGATTATATGAAGAGATAAATTTTATGGTGGCTGACCGGTTTGGAAGGGTGTCTCACTTAATCATGACAGCAACCACATTTACCACCAAGGGAAGAGCACACTTGTTCCTCAAAATCTTCTGACTACACAACGTCCCTTTTTCAGTCACCAGAAACAACGATGGAGGGTTCACCAAAAAAATATCGGCAGAGCTAATGAATCGCTCGAGCAATCACTCCATTTTTTTTACGGCCTTCCATCCCGAGACTGATGATCAAAGCGGGTGCACCCAACAGATGCTCGAACAACTACTCAAAACTCTATTGAGCCACATGGCATTGACTGAATGGTGAAGCTACAGACAGTCAAGCTCACGTACAACTCTGCGACATTAGCCACGACTGGAAAAAGAAGGCTTTGAGTTTGTGACAAAGTCCCCTCAACTCTGGCGGGTTTGTAGATTTTGAGCATCATACCTGCAGTTGACATCCAACTGCGAGACTTCCAAGCCACTATGAAGCGAGCAATCGACAAGCATTGGATGGATACCAAGTTCCATATCGATGATCACATCCTATTTTGAAGCGCAAAAATCTGTTTGTGAAAACAAGATTGTGTAAAACTCACACGACATATGTGGTTGAAGCCACTTGCAATTGAGGATATGTGGAAACCTGTTTTTTGCAAAGTTCAAACTACCGGACATGGCTATCCACTCAGTGTTCCACATTGATTGAATAAAAATCTCCAAGAATACCAACCAGTACTTTCCCAACAGATATGTTCTAATGCCATCTCATATCAAAGCGGGCAAGGGCACTGACTACACCGTCAAAGTTGTGCAAGGGCACGGTCAATGTGGAAAACTCACAGAGTACTCGGTCAAGTGGCAGGGCTACGACGGTTCGGATTACTGCAGGGAGCCCTACGACGACCACCAACATGTCGATCATGAAATGGACAATTATCTCAACCGGCATTGACCTACACCTTGCAACGCACCAGTACGTCATGGCTAAAGGGGAGGGGGGGGCTTGTTACACCTACCGTACTAGTGCATGGAAGGTGGTTTGATTTTTTTTCATGGTTTTTTGGGTGCGTCCTTTTTACTTGTTTCTGTATTTGTGTTTGTCCCTAACCAGACCCTGAGTCTTTTCCTTTGATTTGTCTTTTTTTCAACAAGTGTGTTCGAAACTCCCTTGTCGTGTCGGCGTTTCCGCAGAGACCGTGGCACATCTGTCCACGCTCGGTGAGAGAACGGGGTGTGCACCACAACACGCACTCAAACTTTCAGATTTCAACCTCCGAACGGTGAAATGCAAACGACGAACAACTGGACTCGTGCGTTCATCCGGATTGGAGCCCGCTGCTGTTTCTTTTTGTCCTCGTGTCAAATACTTCCTCTCTATTATGTATTTGTCCCAAATACCCCCACATCCACCACACTTTGTCTTCATACTTTTTCTTTTTTGGCTCTACCTTTCATGTACTAGTATGGTATGGCGTACACGAGTACATTAAATGGGCATGTGGGAATTTATGTCATCGTACTCATAGCCCACCTCATGTCAACCTTATGATGCGTACTCCACGCGAGAAGAAAATTCTGAGCACCTACCTTAACCTGTGGTGTCCCGTTTGAGTAGGTTCAGACAAGTTAGGCCACTTTCCAGAAATATCAATAGAACTATCTTGAACTCATCAACATCTCAACATTGTTCAACTGTCTTCTAGACGAAATTGTACTTTGGAGTGCATGGTACCATTTTCCAAACTCCCAAACTTCTCTACGGAGTTATTGGAGCGACAAGTTAAGACATGGCATCGCACGCGTCACTTGACTCAAGAGCCCAAGATACCAAATATGCCTCATTTGTTTTATGCTATTCCATGTACGTGTCACTTGACATTGAAATACACTCGATGTTCGCAAGAAATTATCCATATGTCCCAACTCCTCTAATTGTCTTCCACTCTGCATCCTATCTTCTTAAGTATCCACACTCCACTCCACGTACCAGTAGTAACCAATGCCAAAATAAAATCCTCAAACTGTAAATGTATTGAGGATCGGGTTTGTACATCCTTGGATAAGAAAAGGGGGGTTTTATTCTTAGTGAAAAGTATACTCACTGCATTTCCACTTTTGTACGTATCAGACATACACGAGTCCCTACGCTTTTTGAGTGGACATTTGTGTCATCACACATATAGCCCATTGCTCGTCGAGACCTCAACTTTTACTCCGACGGTCGTGGACAATTCGGCCAACTGCCCTCGTCCTCCGGCATTCCTTCTTGTACATTCTAACAACTTCAAACAATCTTGAGAACTGTCAATAGAAGTGTCAAAATCTGTTGGTCGACTTCTTGACACATCGAGATTCATAAAGATGGATCTCACATCTTCACTGTCGATCTTCAAAGCCCCCCAATTCCTCGGCGGAGCTTCTCAATCTGACCACTCACGACGTGATTCTGCAAGTTTCGTTCGACTATCAACCCGACGACCCCGACTACGTCTCATTTGTACGTCAACACTTGTATACATGTGTTCGGCCGTTTCAACACTTGTCGCTGAAGTACACTTGCCGCTAATTACAAATTACTCAAGTGTTCCAACTTCTCAAACCGTGTTCAGCCTCGCAAATCATACCTGTCCACCATCCATGCTTCGTTTGGCATAGGACTTGGTATCTCAGCGCAGCAGTGTTGGAGGGGCCACGGACTCCTTTACGCATCCAGAGGACTACATCGCACAAGTCAAGAGCACATCTCGCATGTCAAATCTTTAAGGGCGTAGTGACTATGACGTATAGCGCGCGAGCACACCCAACGACCTGCAACGGGTCTTCGACGATGACTATGGCGATGGAGGAGCAAAATGCGACCATGAACACGGGCCCTCAAGCAACGACAATTGCTGGCATGGCAGGCAATGCAGCAGCTGGGTCACCCCTGGCGGTTCTGTCGGCCAATCCGGCCATGGACCAGACGGAGGTAAACCAGCCGTCCCTACAGACAGACTCAACGTATACAGCAGAAACGTCAGGCGGCACCGGACAATAGGTGCGGTTCAACAAGCAACTGGTGAACCGTATCTCCGCGCTTGAAGGAATAAACAGCCATCTGCTCCAACAACTAAATGTCGTGATGCAGGCTCTTTGCAACACAAGTGCACAGGAGGCCGTGCTCATCGAGAGAAACACCCAACTCTCAAACAAACCCACGATTCACCTGGCTCCTCCTGGGTCGTTCGATCCTATAAACTCGGAAGGACCGACCGTTCAGATGTGGCTGATGAGCTCCGAGGTGTACTTCACCGCTGCTGGGGTCAACGACGATCAGAAGAAATTGACATTGCAGCTGCGCTTCTACGTGGCACGGCACTGAGTTGGTGGTCCGACCTAAAGGCCATCCAATGGTATCTCAAGACCAGCGGGGTCGCATTGACGGTCGATACTACCCGTCTCGCATCATCAACTACAGGCATTCTTCCCTTGGATCAGACCAATCTGCACTGGAAAAAACACACTGATGTCACCAACCGACTGGAGCAAATTCTTGCGCGCGACGCTCGTATGCTCTGAAACGGCTGAACAAAAAGTTTGACGCTTAGTTCAAACTCCATTGCCTCCGTCAGCAGTCCAACATGGCAGAGTCCACGCAGAGATTACGTGACATCGTCGTTGATGCGAACATCACCCCCAACAAACTCTATTTTCGCTAAAAAAAATGGCCTACAATGAGACATCCGGCAAGCGATCGCCATTTTTGGCATCCCAAATGACTTACCACAGATGATAGCAGCAGCAAAAAGGATCGACAGTGCCGACTACATCGCTCGGATCCAGGAATCCTACGGCTGGCGACTTCCCAACCACAATTATCGTGTAAACAAAAAAAGCCAGTCGAGAGACTCCTTGACTCAAATGGAAGTGGATACCATGGACCATAAATATGCGCACGTCCTACAACTGCAGAAGCATCAGGCATATCTTTTGGAGCTATCGAAGCAAGCAGCAGGCCAAAAGGGAAGGAGTGGGCAGTCGCTGAAAATGAGTCAAGAAACGGGAAGGAGCATGAGTGAAAGGCACGATTTACGTCCAACAAGAGCGATCTGTGTAAAACGATCACCCATTTGAACGGCTCACAACGTTGTAGATGGTTTCTGAGATTGCTAAGTTTGACGAGGGATACAAGGACGACCAACCGACAAAATTGTTGAAAGTGCAAGCCGAGGTTGCAAAAGTCACAAAATGGTACCAACACTATTAGATAGAGGGGCCTCTCACGGGTTTGTAAGCAATGACATGGTCCGAAAGCTGGATTTGCGGACCGAACCAGGGATGCTTGAAGGAAAAAAACCCTCTACGGGAGATTACAAACACGGAGACTTCGAGAACCACTACGACTGCAAGTGGGGGCCTTGCAAGAAAAAACGCTTTGGAGGTCTTGTCCCAAGGATGACCATAAAATCATTCTTGGATGTGATTTTGTGTATTAGTACAACCCGCAGATCGACTGGAATAGTGACAACGTCTACGTGGAAGCATACGGTGTCAAGGAACAACTTCCGTGTGTGCGGTAGAAGACGACAACGGAAGCAGTGGAGGTGGAAGAAACATAGTAAACGACAGCGACCAAGAAGCGACAACCTGGGTAGCGGATCCCATCCAACGTGGCTTATACATCTTGGGCCAATGGAGGAAGCGAAAGTGGCAGCAACTGACTCATCGGCCTCATCAGCCTCAACGGTCCCATTGGCATCAACAAAGTTTGCAATGGTTCCCAAGGAGTTCGTACCTCTCCTCTGAGAGTTTGCAGATGTCTTCCCTTAAGAACTCCCACAAACCTTGCCATCTTAGCGCGACATCAACTGTAGCGTGGCAGTGCCACGCCGACCGGTCGAAGGAGCCACGTGGCTCGAGCGGTGTCACCTGGAACTGTGGGCGGTTAGACGGGATGGCTTGAGGGTCGGAGACCCTCAAGCACCGCGGTTTTGGCCTAGTCGGCCAAGGATTTTGTCGAATCCACTACATTGGTATCGGAGCTCCAGGGCTCGAATCCCACATCGGGATTACCGGAGATGCCGGGGCGGCTCTCACTCCTAGCAGGGGGGGGGGGGGGGGTAGCATGGCAGTGCCACGCCGACCGGTCGAAGGAGCCACGTGGCTCGAGTGGGGTCACCTGGGACTGTGGGCGGTTAGACGCGATGGCTTGAGGGTCGGAGACCCTCAAGCATCGCGGTTTTGGCCTAGTCGGCCAAGGATTCTGTCGAATCCTCTACATCAACCATTGCATCAAACATAAACCGGGCAGCCAGTCCAGAGTTCGCGGAGCCTATCGGATGAGCGACCATGACCTGACCAAGCTGAAAAAGCAACTCGACGAAATGCTTGGTCAGGGGTTCATCCGTCCATCCACGTCACCAAACGTCACACTAGTAATATTTGTGAAAACAAAAATGGTAAAATGCGGGCGTGCATGAACTACCGGGCATTGAACGATGCTACCATCAAGAACCGCTACCCTCCTCCCGTGTTGAAGAACTCTTCGACCAACTACGAGGAGCTTGAATCTTCACTAAAATAAGCATATGCAGCGGCTGTCACTTAATCCATGTGGCCAACACCAACATTGAGAAGACGGCCTTCCGAATGCACTATGGGCATTTTGAGTTCACGGCCATGCCATTTGGGCTCACGAATGTCCCAAAAATGTTCATAACAGTAATGAACAACATTTTATGCCCGTACCTCGACAATTTCTTCGTGGTCTATTAGAATGTAGACGTCATTCTCATGTAATGCCACACCCTGAAAGAACACGATTGACATATCCACAACATTCTCTAAGTTTTTAAAAAAGGGAAATTCAACGGAAAACTCTCGAAGTGCCAGTTTTGTCATTGTTCGATACATTCAAGTCTTCTTTGACTTCTGCAATTACTACCACCGTTTCGTACAGGACTATGTCCGAGTGTTAGTGCCTCCCTTCGACCTCACTCAAAAAGAAAACGAGTGGCGGTGCGGAGACAATGGACAAGAAGCTTTCGCCACTTTGCGGAACGCTCTGACCTCAGTGCCAACCCTACGATTGGCCGATCCAACGATCAACTATACCATGGCTACGGACGCTTTCGACCGAGCCATTGGTCTGGTTATCCTATAGGACCACAGCAACAAAGAGCAACCGGTCGCATACATGTCACGAAAGTTGCACGGACTAGAACTCAACTACGCCGTACACGAGAAAGAGACGTTGGCGGTCGTACACGCATTTAAGACGTGACGATGCTATCTTGAATGCCGCTGATCCATCATATGCACCGACCATCGTGCGCTGAAATATTTGAAGACGCAACCAAGCCTCAATCGACATCAAACCTGATGGATGGAGTTTCTTGAATCTTGGTTAAGTACAATTTTGAGTACCGGCCTGGTAAAACCAACCAAGCATATGCACTCAGCCGCTGACCAGACTTGATGGGTGAGGCAGTGACCCTTCAACTACAATGATATATGTACCTTGAGCAGTTGTTCCTACATGGTTACGAACAGCGTGGCGGATATGACAACGACAAAATTGGCACGACGTACCCTATTGGCAGCAACGATTCAGTCGCCACGTGGTCGTATCCCCGAACAACAAACCCCGCCGCATGCTGCTCGAGGAGTGCCATGACATCGTTCCAGGTGGACATTTCAGAGAAGACAAGGGTTTATTTTTGCGCGGGAACCTGCTGGGCTCCGCGGTGGCAGGGCCCAACAGGTTCCCTTTGAACACTGGGGAGTCTCGGATCCCACATGCAAACTCTCCGTAAACCACTTACAAAAAAATCACAAACCATTCTTTCAAGGAGTTTGTGATAATTGGGCAGGAAATTGTGACTTCAGCATGTCGACGCCGCATCCATGCGACGTCGACATGTTATCTTTCGACAAACGAGAGGGGTATATCGTTTATTTTTTACGCCAAGATTTTTGCGTCCTTGGAGAAGGGGCGAGTCAGGCTTATTGTAATGGAGGAGGGGCGAATGAGGCATATTGTTCTGGCGGAGGGGGGGATGAGGCTTATCGTTCCGATGGAGGGGCGGATGGGGTTAATCGTTCTGGCGGAGGGGCGGATGGTATTTCTTGTTCCGATGGTGGGGCGGATGGGGCTTATTGTCCGAAACGAGGGGTATATGGTGATTCCACCCTTTGCCCAAATGGACATGGTAGATCGAGTAGCGTTTCGGGTGAGGTATGGGGGCGTATTTTCCCGCTTCATGAATACCATGCGGTCGGCACCGTTAGCGGCGGCGGCGTCAATGGAAGCTGCCGCCCTCCCCACCCCCAGCATTCGTGTTGTGGGTTCGGGGGAGACGTAAAACAGAGAGGGGTTGGAAGCTGGTTTTAGCCCACATTCCCCCACCAACGACCGAAGCAGGAGGAGCCAACCCCCCCTTTCCCCTCTTCGACTGCCATTTCCCGGTCGAATTTTCACAAACCTGAATTCTTCGTCGGACGTCCCGCAGTGGTTTCACTCGATTCCTACCACCAGGCTTGGGATACACGCCTTCACCGGCGACACCGGCGCCATGCCGTGTTGAAACCGTGGACGGGGTAACTCAACGGCAATCGACGATCATGCGCAGGGCAGGAGGAGAATCGACGGCGGATGCCGGCACTGTCGTCATCCTGCCAGAATCCGATTCCTGGCTTCCACGGCCGGCCGACGGCAGCTCCCGCTCTGCTCGCTCAGCGAGGAGTTGCCGGCCGCGCATGTCTCCGTCGGAGGCCTTCCCCGCCGGAGCTGAAGCGTCGCTGGAGTAGCACCTCCGCGCCCCACGTTCGACCCAGCCGGCGGTGCCATGGCATGACCTCACCTCCCTCCCCACATCTGCTGGTCCAGCCATTTGGCCCTACACTGAACGTCGTCACCATTCGACGACTTGGAGCCACGATTCCGCTCTCACAGAGCATCCGCTTCGTTAGGACACTTTCGGGCCATCCGCTAGTCCGCACACCTCAACCTCGCCTTGTGCTCTTCGAGCCTGTGCAAGCGGCCCCACTTCGGCAAACGGGAATATTGTCGTCATCGCTGACCAGCCCTGGCGTCTTCTCCTCGTCACCCCTTGCGCTTGTTGATTTGTCAACTCCAGCCTCTCCATCGTTCACGAAGCACGCAGCTAGCCCCTGCTGCTGTGACCTCTTATTCTCCGTCACCCGTAGCCAGTTCCCCTCGTTGCTAGCGACAGAGGCACACACACACGCACAGACACAGACACAGACACATACACAGAAATCTGTCGCTATGGGTGCCGACCGAAAGCCGCGGAACCCCGTGCAGGCGGCGCTGTGGTGGGTGCAGCGGCAGCCTCCGAAGGTGAAGACGTTGATGGGCGTGGTGGTGGCCATCGGCGTGCTGGTGTTCCTGCGGCTGGTGGTGACGGACCACGACAACCTCTTCGTCGCAGCCGAAGCCATCCACGCCATCGGCATCGCTGTGCTCGTTTACAAACTAATCAAGGAGAAAAACTGCGCAGGTAAGGATGTACTGTACTCTGCCGCCGTTTGTTTGTCTGTTTCCCTTGTTTTTCTTTGGGCTGATTTTTTCTCCTCTTCCCTTTTTTTTTTCCCAAGTGTTTTCTAATGTTACTGAATTGAATATCCTCTCTCTCTCTCTCTCTCTCTCTCTCTCTCTCTCTGTCTCTCTCTTTCTCACCTTTGCATCTCCTTCCCAATCGTTCTGTGTCTGGGGTGTGTTCTCGAGCAGAGGTGTCCGACGCAGGACAAGGTGCTCGACGACAGNCCCCCCCCCCCCCGCCCCCCCTCTCCCTCCCTCTCTCCCTCCGTCCGTCCGTCCCTCCCTCCCTCCCTCCTTCCCTCCCTCTCTTCTCTACCGTTTTTTCCAATTTCAATGAGCATGTCCGTGCGTACGCGTCGAAGGGGGATGGCCGTCGCAGCTGATCCGGGGCCCTTAACGCATTCTTTCACACCTGTAATGCGTTACGCACGGGGCGGTTCGCGCTGGTCGAGGATTACGCGCGCGCAATAACAAAACATCAGTGAAGAAGATCACATCACTCTGGTTGCCACCAGGGCGAGCGATGGGGGTGTTTGTTCATCATACAGACGCGGTTCATGTGAGATTGGGTTCTTCACGTGCGGGAAATGCTGGCGTGCACCGTCATGAGGAGCTCGGCCTCCTGGACGTGCACCACAGGCGGGAGCACGTCTGACTTTCAAAGCGGTGTCTTGCGTGTCGTGGCGCGATGGCAGCTGTAGGCGCGACTTCAGGCCCACTGGGCTGAGGCTGAGGCTGCTTCTGAGAGAGTTGGCCAGGCAATTGGTCGGCGACCGGGGCAGGACGCTGTTCTTGGAAACCACATGCCGCAAGGCGGGGCGTGACATGCTTTTCTGTCTTCGGCAGTGATTCTCAGGATTACCTGCAAGCTCGCATCCACAGCTGGCGTGGCTAGCCCTCTGGTTAGCCTACGGTTTGTTTCGGTAGGAGTTTCCAGTGACCTCGTCGCAGATGACCATGTGGCTAGTCCTCCGGTCACCTCTTGCGGTAGAGCCTGGCAGCAGGATTGTGGAGTTGGGCACTGGCGTCGAGGAACATGGGAGTGTATGCAGTGTGTGCAAGGGTGTCCTGCCGTGTGTTGTTCTGTGAGCAGCGTCGAGAGAATCAGCTTTAGGTTGTGCTGCCGTCGCATCGCATATCCCTGTGCGTTGCTGCGTGTGCGCGTGTGTGTGAATGGCTGGTGGGCCACACACCGTCTGCGGTGGCGACGACGGGTGCTGGGAGCAGAGGGTCTTCGCCATGCGCATGTGGAGCTGTGCGCCGTGTGCCGCGTGTGTGGCCGGCCCTCCACCGTGTGGGTGACTGGTGTAATGACGGTGGTAGCACGGATCCTTCTCCTGCGGTGGGTCCTCCTCGTTTCGGATTTTGGCCTGGGGTGGTACTGACATGGTTTTTGTGCAGTTTGCGCGGTGCAAAACGGACCCGTCCGGAGACGGATGGTAGTGAAGTGATGCCCCGCTGGTTCTGCTCGAAATGGCCCAACGCAACGTCCATTCGCACCCTGTCGGTGGTGAGGCACCAGTGGTGACTCACCGGGGGGGTGGGGCACTCGTGGAGCGGCAGGCAAGGCAAGGTGCACGAGCACGTCAGAACGCCGGCCTTGGACAATGTAGGGACACCCCAAAGACGACAACGAATACAACGTCCTGCCAGCAACTCAAATGGTCCTCCGGGTTGTGGGTTTTTTTTTGTTGTTTCTCCCGTTGGTTCTGTGGCCCCGTGGCGGCTTGTCCCCAGCGCTCACATCGCAATCGAATGCGATTAATCGTACTCGGGATTAAGATTCACTGTACCGAAACCCTGGATAACCGGAGCTCCTTTTGTTGCAGACCCAGGGTACGTTTGGCCTCGGGCGAAAGCCAAGAGACGGATCCGTCTTGGCGAGGCAGATTCCTACTCCAGGGATGGAGAACCGAGCCGCATTAGGTTAGGCTGTTGACGTGGATCTAAACCCGAGAGGAGCCTTTCACCGGGATCCTTGTCGATGCCTCCAGTCGCTGCGTGCCAAGTATGAATCGGTGTTGCAATCTTGTGTATCCGTGAATCCACGTCCTGGAGACGAGCGAGGCCAAACGTACCCTCAATCTGCAGAGCAGGCACAGTATCCCTTCCTCTTGTGAGCGCATGACAGTGCCACACAAACGCACAACCACAGCGACCTTAGTGGACATGTGCCACACAGCGTGCTTGCCGGTGGCTGATGGACCGGTGACGGCATTGGTGTTGGTTTTCTATGATGCATGTGTTGGTGTTGTCATCGCTGTGTTTGTGGCTGAACTTTTGGCTGCTGCTCTTACTGTTGTGTGCGCTGTCGCCATCGCCGTTGCTGTAGCTGTCGCCATCGGCATTGCCGTCGCCTTCGCCATTGCCATTCCTGTCGCAGCTGCCGTCGCCGCCGCTTTCGCCCTCGCCGTTGCTGCCGCCATTGCCGTCGCCGTCGCCATCGCTGTCGCTATGGCCATTCCCATAGCCATCCCTGTCGTTACTTTCATCGCCGTCGCCATTGCCGTCTTCGCTGCGGTCGTTGTTGCCGTTGCCGCCTCTACCGCTGCTGCCACTGCTGTCGTCGACGTTGCCACCACCATGGCTGACACTGCTGCCCTCGTCACTGCTGCCCTCGTCGCTGCTGCCCTCGTCGCTGCTGCCCTCGTCGCTGCTGCCCTCGTCGCTGCTGCCCTCGTCGCTGCTGCCCTCGTCGCTGCTGCCCTCGTTGCTGCTGTCGCCGGCACTGTCGGTCTTGCTGTCACTGTCACTGACGCCACTGTTGCTGTGGCTGCTGCCGTCGCACCGCTGTCTCTGTTGCCAGGGGTTTGAGACGGCTTTGGTTCATACGCCTGACCCGGTTCGGTGAATCCGAACTAGATCAGAACTAATTGGTTCTGGATCGGCCAAACTGGTCCGGACTGAATCTGAACCAAACAGGTTCAGGTTTTAAAAAATGACTTCCCCGGATTCCGGTTTTTGTTGAAGTTCGTCCAAAATTTTACTTCCGAGGTCAGGCGTTTTCAGACACGAGAAGCAAACTGGAAACCTTTTTGTATATCTGAGCACTCTCAACTCAGCGGGCATTCACACCAGTGCCGTTGCTGTCGCCGTCACCGTCGCCGTCGCCGTCGCCGTCGCCGCCGCCGCCGCCGCCGCCGCCGTCGTCTTCGTCTTCGTCGTCGTCGTCGTCGTCGTCGTCGTCGTCGTCGTCGTCGA
>SZWC01007462.1:58373-73773 GCA_023375785.1 Penium margaritaceum
CCCCCCCTGGTCCAGCTTGGCAGCTCCAGGTAAGGCTGCAAGTGCTGTCTCCGCCACCCTCTCCCCCTGTCCCCGCATGTGGACATGGTTGTTACTCGTTGATCTATCGTCGGGTGTGCACTTGCGGCAGTCAGGTTGTCACTCTCTGTCTTGCGCACCCTCCTCCGCCTTGTCTCTTTTGATTGGCTTTTCAGGCGTGTCATGCGTGTCAACACCCCACCCCAACTCTGGCTGGTCAGAGTTGGGGTGGGGTGTTGTGGAGGTACATCGTGCGCACCACCAGCGCAATCTGTTGATGGCTGATGGCTGACGGGAGTGATGTGTGCTCGTTGCGTGTGCAGTGCCATGGAGGGTCAACTTATGGTCCGGCTGCCAACTGGAGTCGTGTGAGCCAGGCGACGACTTGTGCGTACAAGGACAAAGCCATTGTCTTAAAGGCCTCTAGCGTTCTGCGTTTGGGGCAAGACTGTTTTTGTGAAGCGCCTCACGACAGCTAGGTTGTCCCAAGAACGTTTTGAGGGATTTGCCTTCGTTTCGAGCACGTTGTACTAGTAGTCACATGCCTCTTGACTGAAAGTTGAAGGGCAAGCGTGTGGCCGGTGCTATTTTTGTCTCACTCACCTCATGTAGGTCGGTTGGAGAGACCTCGGATGAGTGATGGTAGTGGTTGTTTGTGGTTGGATTCAGAATGGACTTGTTGAGACTTTGACCCGATTGCTTGCTCAGACGTGCTGTTCTTTCACGTTATAGAAGCAAGGCCCCTGGGGGGGTGTGTCGGGACAGGAGTGTAAAATGAAGAACCTGCTGATAATAATGCTTCTGCTTGGGTTCTGTGGTCTCACTCCCATGGCATCGTGCGAGTGTGCATGGAAGCCTCATAGCACTGGTGCTGTTGATGCGCTGACACTGTCTAATTCAACATTCACACTGCTAAGTATGGCAGAGGGGAGAAGATAAGTACCACATCTGGAGCAACCAAATCATGGAGACAGATGACAACTGACAGACACATCCTCCATAGCTCCCGTGGGCGCTGGTTGCTGGGATGGGTGTCCAAGCAAAGGAAAATCACTGTTCCATTTGCTTCTACAAACACCACCGCAAGAGTGAAGTAACATGGCAGCAATACTGGATGAATGGTGCATTGATGCAACAACACCCTCAAGCTTTCCGGGCGTTATCTTCCTTCGGTCTACAGTACTTCTCACTTGTGCAACCTGAGGCTTGTGCCACTGGGCCATCCATTAGCTTCTTGCAAGTCTAACATGGAATACAATGGGTCACAGGTCACCACGTCCGCTTGCATGCCCACGTGCACTTCAGGATGATGTACATTGTTGCATGCATCAAGGGATGCCCAAATACCCAAGTGACACGCGATCTTGGATCGCGGTTCGGCGCATACCGTGATATGGTACCCGTACGATATTCATAATGTAGGCTGTGGTAGATTGCCGGTGAAGCCTCCTAGCATGCAAGTGACGTTCACGCTAGAGCCATGGCAGTGGCAATGTCAAGGGGCTAGAATCGTTGTGGAAAGAAGTAGCAAGAGTCAAGAACAGACAGGAGTAACAAGTGAGCGAGGTGATGGCATCCGGTCGACCGGGCCACCCACGCGAAGCACTCGACGTGGGGCCCGGCCGCCACCCCGAGGTCGAACCAAACTAGCCGGCGATATGCCGGCTTGGTTTTCTCACACTTCGGTATAACAGAGATTGTGGCCTCGTAGCATCAGCAACCCGGTGCTTCACACCAACACTCCTATCTAGGCATGCATATCAATACATAACCACATCGACCACGAGCGTATGTGGATGCATGTTTCCCTGTATGTGACTCTCCAATGTGTCCTAAGAAAATGCTAATCACACCATGCTGAAACTAGCAATTATGATCTCAGGCACAACTGAACATGATGCTCGCGCCAATATTGCACCCGACCGAGATGCCTGCGATACATAGTCCACCATGTGTGCCCCTTGAGCTTCATGTCAGTTTATTCACCTGTAGTAATGGTGTGTGTATGTGGACGGAGTCAAGAGGTCACTTGCGTGTCTTCTAGTCACAACCAACACACCCACTTACTGGTACACTGTGAAAGAGTGCAGGGTCTATGGTGCTACGGCAGTAGCCATCTCCCTCGAGAGTGAAGGAGATCTCCATGTTCCAACAGCGGGACGACTGCTTGAGCCCGTACAGGGCCTTACACAGCCTTTGTTTGTGCCGTCAGTGAAGCCGGGAGGCTGCACTATGTAAATCTCCTCATCCAATCGTCCGTGTAAGAATGCATTATTGACGTCCATCTGCTCTAGTTCATAGTCATGCTAGACAACTAGGCTCAAGAGAACAGGTGCGATGGTGTACCACCTGAGTGGAGCGGACATCTCATCAAAGTCAATGCCTGGAATATGAGGGAATCCCCTGACTATGAGTTTAGCTTTGTACTTGTCGACCTTGCCGCCAGGCTTTAGCTTCCGTCGGAGAACCCAGTGGGCCGAAATAGTTTTGCGGCGTGCTTGGAGATCAACAAGCTTGAAGACCCCATGTTCCTTGAGGGCAGTGAGCTCCTCTTGCATGGCTTTCTCCCAGAGGTTAGCACCGACCGCCTCACGAGCCTGTGGAACAGTGGTAGGTTTAGGGGGAAGTGAAGGCAGTCCGCTCGGCGCAAAACAGGCGGCGACATAGCCAGCGATAGAAGCCTTGAGGGCACTATGGAACTCGTGAGCTAAAAGTGCATAGCCCACAGCCGAGTTAGGGTGGAAGATGTTGACGGCTAGCCCGACTGCATCGAGACCACTGGGTCTGGGGGAAGAATCGGCTGCGGTTGATGATACATCAGAACATGTGCGACGCTTAGGGGGCTGCGAGGACTGAGGAGCAGAGTGCCGAGGGAGCGACCAAAGTCGTCCTCCGCATGTGTATGGCTCAAGGCCGACAGGAGGAGCTTGAGAGACAGGAAGGGGTTCCGTCACACCAACGGATGCTGAGGTTTACAGATCAGGCGTCAGAGGTGAGTCAAGAGTGACATGTGAAGGTGAGTGCATAAAGACACTAACTGGGTACTATGTCAGGGCGCTTATGGGCATTGTCGTGGACGCAGAGGAAGAGTAGGGAGAAGGGACCGGCAACTCTGGGGAGGTGTTGGTCGGTGAACCGGATGGTGGACTGGGGAAAACACCAGCAGGGGAATGGACAGCGATGAAGGAGAGGAAGATGGACTAAAGGTGGGAGCCGTAGTGGCGGGAGAAGAAGGGATTCCTGCGAGACCGGATGCAACGATAGATCCACCCTCCCAAGTCGATGAAGCAAGGACAGGGACGAGGGTGGAGCGACATGGGACATGTCGCGAGGAAAGACATCCTCGAAGAAGAGATCATCGCGTGACTCAACAATGCGGGCACGGCCAGGGTCCCAGAAGCGGCTCACTTTGGATATGGACATCGAGTAAGGTACACAAACGTATACGAGGACTGAGTTTGCCGTCCCAAAAGGTCATTGGGAAGCCAGACATTAGCGAAACAACCCTAGATGCGAGCAAGACACAGGTCAACACGATGGCCAAACCTGCGCTCAAAAGGGATGACGTGAAGACGGAGAGGGGGACACAGTTCCAAAACCAAGTCTTGTTAGACATGGCCTCAAACGAGAAGAGAGGAGGGAGGTCAGAAAAATTGAGAAGGGTGCGGACACCGTCAGTGAGTGTCACGTTTTAGTGTTCAGAGACGCCGTTATGCTAAGGTGTCTAGGGAGCCGAGGGCTCCATGCACACCCCGCGAGGTGCCAGGTAACGGGCAATAGGTCCCATAGATTCCCCTCCACTTTCACGACAGAAAACGCGAAGACGGCGACCACATGCAAGTTCAGCCTAAGGTAGCTGGGAGTCAAGGGTAGAGCAGACATCGCTCTTATGCATGCGAGCAAAGACCTAGCGCATGCGGAAGAATTCATGTGTAAGACAGAGAACATAGTGACCAACACCCCCTCCTAGAGCATCGTGCAAAAGGGGCCCCAAGGCATCAACGTGTAGGAGGTGAAGGGGATGGGAGGTCCGAGTGTAACGGATTCGACGCAAACCTTGGCCGACTAGGCCAAAACCGCGGTGCTTGAGGGTCTCCGACCCTCAAGCCATCCTGTCTCCACCACCCACAGTCCCAGGTGACCCCGCTCAAGCCACGTGGCTCCTTCGACCGGTTGGCATGGCATTGCCATGCTACACCGAGACTCTGATATGGAAAAATAGGACCGATGCATTTTTCCTTGAGCACAATCAAGGTACTCAGTAGGACAAGGAGCATGGAAGGTGGAAACATCAAGACCAACCGTAGGAAGCACGTGAAGTAGGCTATCAATGGCAGTAGTGTGAATGTGACACAGGCTGTGATGAAGTAGTTGCCTATGTGCAGGGAAAAGAGAGCGGACAACGTGAACATGGGTAGACGTGGCAGGTGCAGGGGCAAAGGAGGGAACACGAAACAAGCGATCATAGTGGGTGCCCTGCAACAAGAGGTGGCCAGAAGTGCGATGAGAAACAGAGGGAATGCTGCGGCTAGAGGAGAAGTCCATGCCGTGGTCATTGAGTGTCGTGACAGAGAGAAGACTCAACTCAAGAGAGGGAGCGAATAGTACATCGGGCAAGAACAGTTCCCCACCGAGCCTGACAAAGCGGATGACCCCAATGCCCTGAACATATTGGAGTTGGCCGGAGAGCTGAAAAACCTAGGCAACAGGTTGGGGCAGCAGCGTTGTTGATGCAGCGTGCGGGATTCCACGCTCGTTGCTGAAATCAGCTTCCCCCTCAGTCTGTTGCTCTAGAGTCTAAGTCTGGAATCTCTAGGTTAGTTACTCAGAAACGCGCGCGCCAGTGTTAGCGCCAGAAAGTAGCTGAAAACTGAAAGTGACTGATTAGGAATGAAGAATGAGCAACAATGGGAGACCCCTCCAAGTTCTAGCTCCCCCCCACTCATGTAGAACTTGTTACTCAGCTAACCAGCCAATCAGAAAATAGTCCTAGACCTATTTTCTGGCAGGCTGGGTTTTCTCGGTGAGCCCTGCCAGACGCCCGACAGCCCAAAACCCGGGCGTCGTCCGTTTTGCCTGAAAACTGGACCATACCATAATACCGACGCTGCGAACACAATCTTGCGGTCAGAATCAGCTAGAAAAGTAGCAGCGAAGAGTTATGGCAGCCCGAACCCGGGCAGTGCCTACGACAGTCAGTGAACCCACACAGCAGGAGACATGGACCCTAGGCATAGCATGACTATGCAGACGCAATGCCACAACCAGAAACAGTGTTGAGTGCTTGGAAACAGCATCTGCAGTGGCAGTGACCGCCGGCGGCGCGACCGCCGCGGAGGCGTGCCGATGGATCTGAGCGCATCGCCGTAGGAAGGAGGCTTCAGCGAACGGTGCGTCGGCCTCAGTGCGCGTCGGCTCCACCGCGCGACACTCTAGCATGGTCGAGTCTCGGCGTCAGTCATCTGCACGCCGATGTACACAAGCCGGGAGGACACAACAGAGTACAATGAGAGATTGCGAAAACCAACACGGAGCTTGTGCGAACAAGGCAATCAGAGCCCATAGGAGCGCAAATAGGAGTTTTGACTCCTATTCGCTTGGGATCAAGTGAGACAAATGAGTCGAGCCTAAAGCTCTGTTGCCATGTCTTTTGTGCTGTAGCTCATTGAATCTACTCATGCTATTTTCACACTCATAACCGCTGGCCCTGACAATCTCAGTGATTACCATGCTGACATTGCACGCGGCACCCGGCTAATCATGGTTACGCATATACACTCATTTTTAGCGCAATAGTCACTGGTCATGTAGTGCTAAGTGCACCAACAGTCCAATTCAACCAGCCTGCATCCAGAAGATACTTTATGAGCTCAATACGACCGCATATGGTCAGCTCTGTGCTTTCATGTCCATTGTCACATATCACATTCCCGAGCTTTCTGACCTCAATCAGCACGTCCTCGCTACTTGGCTCGCCTCATGGAATGGTAGAGCAATTTGTAAAACAAATGCTTTCATCGCTCCAACGTTACTGCCATTACTGTTGCCGCGCCCTCCTCCTCTTTACCCACCTCCTCTTCTTCCTCCAGCACCACCTTTGCTTGTGTTTGAGGTGGTAACATTGCGCTTGTAGTCGGCTACGAGCGAGCAGTGGGCACGGCGAGGACACTTGAACTAGGGGTCATGGTGAGAAGGGTCATGGAAAACACACCTCTGCCCCTTCTTCCACCTCTGGGACCATTCGTTGGAATTGTGGCCAGCCGTGTAATTTTCCCCAAAGTGCCCCCACCGGCTTGATGATGTCCGCCCGGCATGTGCCATGCGGTAGCACTGGGCACGTAGCAATGTCATAACATGCCTTTCAACTAGTGCCTCTTCCATCTCTACCACTGCTTCCTCGACCACCTCCATTTCTGCTGGTGTATTCTGAAGCACCATCACCGCTGGTCAACTTCATCATGTCGCCACCCTGCCACTAGGACCATCTAGTCCCGGATGGCTTCCACCCTCTAGCGAGCTGTCCTGCCACATAGTCCCACGTGCTTATTTAACACCTCACTACTCGTTGGATGATGGTGAGGACTCTCGTAACGAATAAAACAACACTGGGTGTCGCGACGACTACCATGCTGTCAAGCGCAATCTTGAACAGGTCCTCACCGACCTCCAAAATTGTGACAAGGGAGGAGGGTGGTTTTTGGACCCCCTCCATTCAACGCATGGAATGCTCGGGACCCCTTTCTCATGTTGGTTTGACATTGAACCAAAATCGTAACATGAAAAACTTGTGGAAATCCCACCCCTAGATAAAATTGGGGTTTTAGGGGTTTTTTGGGGCAAGTCCTTTGTAGTATCCTCTTAAGCTTGGCTTGGCAGGTTCTTTGCTAGTTCATGGGGATTCTTAGACCCTCACATTGTAGACATACAAGAATTGATGCAATCTGCATGAAGGAATTTTTCATAGTTACGTTCATGGCCCACCACGCAACGAATTTCGAATTTTAAGCCTTTCGGTTGCAGGAATTTCGGCCATCCTGCTTCGACCTTTCTTGTTTTGTTGCAAAAGATTATGACTACTTTGACCACTTTCATCAGTGTTCGAAATAAGTGTTGCTGATTTTGGAGAAGTTTGAAACTGTTTTATGGACTTCCTGACATGCTCAACTTGTGTGCAAAGCGCCTTGATATAGTCCTAATTCCACGACTTATTGATGAAGTATCTCGAATCAGCCACCCGTGACATGGATTCATATCCTTTTCTTGAATCGAGCTTCTGAGACCTGAGATATTCCTATTTTGCTTTTCTCAACTTGTAAATGTATGCTTGCATGTATCAAAAGTAGGTGTTAAGGAACACTTAATGTTACTTACAAATGATTAATGTGTCCTAATTTTTGAAAATATGCTCTTCTCAACACTTTTTAAGCCAAAAAATGTAATTTATTCTAATAATAAAATTGAAATACCATGCAAAAATTCCGTATATGTAATGATGAATCATGGAAAGGCCCTCAAAAGTATGGTCTGTCATTTTATAGCAAGGATTATGAATTATTCATGCGCAATATTCATCTATGCAGCTTCGAAATTCTAAGGAACTGGTATGGGAATCTTGGCAGATTGGGCTAAACCCACGGTGATTGAGGGATTCCGACCCTCAACCCATATCACCCAACTGCCCAAGGGGCAAGGACTTGGTCAAGCCATGAGGAGAGGCAGGCCCGCACTGAAGAAATGGAGTGAAATTAGAACCAATAAACTCATGAAAGCAAAGGATTTTCTCATATGCATAAATGTATGTATATCCTTGGATATTTTCACCTCTGGTCGTAGCCAGGTTGTGTCGCAGAAAGACCATTATGAGGACTCAGTGAAAGCGAAAATGCGTAATGAAGACGAGCAGTTCGGAAGTTCAGGGCTTCACACACTTATTACGACTCAAACTCCCCACCATCCACACCAAATGGCTCATGGCTTTCAAAACCTTCCTAGCATCCAACCCGACATTCCAGCCTCCACGTGCACTCTTTCAAGAACTTTCTCAAGAGTACGTCGCCTTCAACAGACACATATTGAAAGACGACGGACATCCCTTCGGACTAGAAAGACGGGAACGATGGCTTCTTTCGCAGGGGATCACCCTCGGGGACCTCGTCACACGCCCTCTCTCATCTTGGTCAAAGGCCCAACAACGCACCCTACACCTCCTCCTGGACTCCATTCCCCTCTCCTGGAGGCGTACCCTGGCCCTAGGACCATCTTTTCTCCTCGCACATCCTCACACCCCATACTTCACCATCAAAGACCTCACAGGCCTGCCAATCAAACTACTCTTCCACCTTCCCCTCCCCACACTCTCGTCGGCCATACCACTGGAAGTAGACCCTGTCCACCGCACCCTCCGCCCCCATCCATGGGCCAGAGCATCTCACGCTCAAGGTAGAGTCCTTACCCCAGTCTTCATCTCCCCAGAGGAACGCATGATCGGGCTACCAGACCGCCCCGCAATACCTTCCAACAGATTCTCACATGAACCCCTACCCTTGAATAAAATATTCCACCGCCTTATCCAGCCACACAAATTCACCCCATCTTACGAGACGAACTGGTGTGACAAATTCCCTGGCACTCACTTCGATTGGCGATCTATTAGAGCAAAACATTACTTTCTCCCCCTAGACCTTCGCCCCAAAGACATTCAGACCAAAATACTATTTCGCTCCCTGCCAGTCGCCAATCGCACCCGATACTGCCGAAATGGAACGAGCGCATGCACTTTCTGTGGGGAAGATGAAACAATAGAACACTGCTTCCTCCTCTGCCGGCGATTACACCCACTCCGGCAACGCATAGAGACCTTTTTCAGTAGTCTCTTCCCTGACATTCCCCTCACGATCCCAGAACTACTCTTGGGTCCCCTAAAACCCAAAGTTTTCAATGCTGCCTGGTTCATCTTTCGTGCTACATTGTTTCACCTCATATGGCAAGAACGCTGGGCTGATCCAACCTCCTCTCCCTCGCCCAAGATCATCGCCACCTTTGTAACAGCTTTTCAAATACATATATGGCTCGTGTGCACCTTACTCTCCCGTCAGGACTCAAAGCGTACACGCGCAAAACTCAAAGCCATCGAAGATGACTTTGCCTTAGCCCTAATCTCTAACTTCCTTCTCAACAAGAAAGACTGCCGGATATCCCTAAGCTCCCGCTTCACCCTGTGGTGGAAACACCCCGACCGCCACCCTCCGCCGGGTTCAACTCCCGGGCTTTTTGGTGCTGAGGTAGCCCCCCCGCCTCAGTTGGTTACGACCAGGGGTAAAAAAAAAAAAAGCAGGGCTTCACAGACTCGGTTCAGCACCAAGTATCTGCAAGCGTAGAGAAAGCACGTGCTCTCGAGCATTTCGGCCGACTCGAAGTCTCAAGGAGCGAAACAGATGAATGGACTGGTCTGCAGAGAGCATTCTCTTCGGAGAAAACTGCAATTTTAGCATGGTTTTGAAAGTAGCACACAAAAATGGCCGGTTGCTGTACAATCTATCAAAGATAGCCACGTCGTCAAATAGCACACAAAAGTGGCCGCTCGCTGTACGAGCACACAAAAATGGCCACAATTTGAAATAGCACACAAAAATGGCCAGCGCAAAAATGGCCACTCGCGAAAAAGCACACAAAAATAGCCATCGCGCGTAGGTGGTGCCGCGTATGCAGAGGGTCCTCGCAAAAATTTGGTCGCCCGTCTACTTCGCATCACCATTTTCTCTCTTTCCAAGAAAAGTTAATTTAGCCTTCGTGTAGGTAAAAGAGGCTTCAATATCCGATGTCAGAACAATACCCTAGTGTCAAAGGTTTGCACCTCACAAAATGTTCGCTTCCTCTCCCTTCGCACATGGAGTTCACCTCCACGTGGACATTTTTGTGTGCTCTTTCAGGGGTGGCTATTTTTGTGTGCTATTTTAGAAAGAGTGCTACATTTGTACGTGGGTTTTTTTGGGTCAATTTCTTCCATTGCCACAACTACACAATATAGAATACCCGGTGACATTATTTTACTAAGTAATCATTGTGTAATAAAAGAAGGATGTCCCAAATGTGAAATGGTGGAAAACATTACTAAATATAAAAATTAAAGAACGACTTGTTTTATAAAGAATTTGAACAAAAGGAGATTAGAATATAGTGCTTTGGTCAAATTCTTTACAAAACAAGTCGTTCTTTAATTTTTATATTTAGTAATGTTTTCCACCATTTCACATTTAGGACATCCTTCTTTTATTACACAATATTTACTTAGTAAAATAATGTCACCGGGTATTCTGTATTTTGTAGATGTGGCAATGGAAGACATTGAACCAAAAAAACCCACGTACAAAAGTAGCACTGTTTCTAAAATAGCACACAAAAATAGCCACCCCTGAAATAGCACACAAAAATGTCCACGTGGAGGTGAACTCCATGTGCGAAGGGAGAGGAAGCGAACATTTTGTGAGGTGTGAACCTTTGACACTAGGGTATTGTTCTGACATCGGAGATTGAAGCCTCTTTTACCTACACGAAGGCTAAATTGACTTTTCTTCGAAAGAGAGAAAATGGTGATGCGAAGTAGACGGGCGACCAAATTTTTGCGAGGGCCCTCTGCTTACGTGGCATCACCTACGCGTGATGGCTATATTTGTGTGCTTTTGTGCAAGTGGCCATTTTTGCGCTGGCCATTTTTGTGTGCTATTTCAAAATGTGGCCATTTTTGTGTGCTCATACAGCGAGCGGCCACTTTTGTGTGCTATTTGACGACGTGGCTATTTTTGTGTGCTCGTACAGCAACCGGCCATTTTTGTGTGCTACTTTAAAAACCATGCTAAAATTGCATTATTCTCTTCTCTTTGGACAGCGGAAGCAGATACATGTACAAACCAAAGAATTGTGTCATCACAAAACTTGGGACAATGGGATGGAAACAATTAGCCACATGTCAAATGTTTTGAACCTTCTTGCCACTCAGTAGAATGAGCTTTTTCAGTGATAAAAACATAGAAAAAAAGAGGTTCATTACTTGCATCAATTACAAAAAAGTGTAAAATCAAACACAATAGAAAAATGTTGCACATACCCAACGAACGTCAATTGAGTATGCAAGAAAGTACAACATTTTGATGGCTCATCCCATGCACAATTCACATGAAACACAAAAAATCACACACCCCTTCATTGACAAGTTACTAATCACTTCTATAGTGGAGAGATTGTGACATAAGTTGAAGGCTCCCAATGCATTACAAGGGAACTCAAAAGTGCCCAAAGCTATATAAAGTGCCACTTGATCATAGAAAAACCAGATCAAAACATCTCAATTAATTTGTGATCATATTTGACAATGGTTTAAATGTTAAAAATGACATTTTTTCTGTGGAAAGCAGATTAAATATGGAAAACTTTACTCAAACCTGATTATAAAATGCCTCCTTTTATTTTAATTTTCAATATACTAACAGATCCACTAGATCTAGGGTACTATTTATTTACAAAATATCCACACGTGAAAAGGAAAAAAATTAAAATATGGTATGGGGTATGTGCATTCAAAATGATTAAAAATCATAAACAATACAATGAATCACTAGAATAGAATTATTGAATATATTTCCTTCACTTTAAAATAACTAATGACAGATCTAATATTTGAGAGGGATTTTCAAAAATCATCTACATCATTGTACTAAGTTTATATAAAACATATTAGTGTTCCACTAAACATTTGTAAGAAATTTTTGTACTTGAAAAATTCCTTCTCAGGATATTAAAATTAATCTTTAAATCAATTTTTAAATGAAATTTGATTTAAAAAAAATTTTATTTTCATTTTTAAATCATATATTGATAAATTGAAAGAAAGGCATAACCATGCAAGCGTTCAAAAATTCGAATTAAGTTGACTTATTTTAAAACTATTATCGCTTTAATGAATAGAAACCCAGTTTGAGAGATTGTTTAAGAAGAAAGACTCAAATTAGAAGTAAAATTAAAACACGTTCTTATGATGTTAATATGATTTTGCCTTGTGAATTTTTATTTCTTAAAATTTGAAACAATTGTAATTTGAATTGAAACTTAGCCTTTAATGCTCGTTACTCCAAAATAATTGAAGTTTTATTTTATGTTTTTATCCAGTTTTTAGATATTCCATAAGTATTGATTTCATGAATTGTTCGAGGTTACGTGTTAAAAAAATAATTTCACATGATACAATAATTAAATGTTACTGTAATAATTATTTATGGTATGTAGTTGATTTTTTTAATCCTCGTTATTTTATAACAAATGAAAGATCGTTTTTATCAAAGTATAAGGCATTTAAACATTCATTAGTACATTTTATGCATGAATGCATCTAAAAAATGGAAGTTACTTTGTTATGGAAACTGTTTCGAAAATTGAAAAATATTTTTAATTAATATACAATTTCTTTCATGAATTAGAATAAAGAGTTTTGATAATTTATGATTCCATGTACTTTTGTCATACCTAAATATCATGATGATCAATTTACCATTCTAACGCCTAGGAATTTCATTATGTATGTATGGAAAACGTGTTCAGCTACATAAATGCCAATGAATTGCATCCATTTTGTACATTATGTGTACTCAATTGTACGACACAAAAATCCATGGATATAGACACATATTTTAGGAATTTCCACGCATTCAAATATCATTGTATTACCTGATATAATTTAGTAGATTAATATTGTAAGCAAGAGTCCTGCACGTTATGAATGCAAAATCTAGTCAAAAATGGAAAGTGGCATGCCCACATCACATTCCATTCATGTTCACATGATGTTTTCAGAATATTTCCTTCCTGAAAAGTGATCAAAATTATTTTTTTGAGTACATTAGATAGGTTTAAAAAGGGATTTACATATGTAGCATCGATTATGGCCCATGAGCATATGAAGCATTGTCTGTTGTGCATAGGTACACGATGTGTTTTGTGTGTTATGTAAGAATTTGCATATCATCCATGAAAATGGTTGTGAATATACTTGAAAATATTTTTATAATTTATTTCAGAATAATTAGATGCGTAGGAAACTTTATTGATTTTGGATATGAAATTATATTATGATCAAGTATTTGTAGATTCTATTGTATCCTGTGTAGAATGAAGTATACCAGACATAGACCTAGTGATTTTATTAATTATGACCTTTGGTTTCAATTCATTGTATTTTGGTTTTTGAAATTTTTATTGAAACTTTTAAAAAATGATGAAATTTTGCACATGGAAAAAAGATCACTACAAATACATGCAATTTCCTTAAATTAAAAACCAAACCGTGAACGTTTTAGGAATATTATTTTTCTTATGGAATTTTGTCTTTGAATAATTTGGAATATTTTTCCATGTTTCTAAATTTTTTCAATAGGCCATGTTAAAGTAAACAATTCCCTAAGTTTTTAAGATTGTGATTGATGTAATGTTTCCACCCAATATTTGTGTTTTTTTATTTTCTTCATAAACCATTAGTAGAATTAAATAGATGAATCATGATCGTTGATAAATTTGAACTAGTGAAAAAATTGTTTATTTCATTAATGTTCCAAATGATGCATGTACATTAAACATGTGAATTATTATAACACTTTACATGTAGTGGTATTGATTTTTTTCATTGAAAATTAATCTTTCACTTGAATGAACCTCACTGCATAAACGTTTCATTTATTTCATGATAGGAGATTTGTGCCAAATGGTACACTTCAAGAAAAAGGTTAAAAAGGTTTTTTGGTTATACTTAATTGTTGTACCGGATTTTTGGTTCTACCTAATTATTGTTCCGGGTTTTTGGGTTAGCAGAAGATATTTTTAATGTTATTCAGATGTTAATAGTGCCATGAAATGTTTGAGGGAGAGGACGTGTCTAAGTACCAAGGTTATTTATGAGGGCATGGGATTAAGGCCCTTTGGTTGCATTCATGAGGTAGTGGAGACCAGTTTCATGATCTTCTTGTGATTAATTAATTTTTAGGGTTTCAGGATAGTTTTTTTTTGTGTTTGACTTTACCCTTTAGCATGGTTTCTCCGTGGAAATTGGAGTTTTGTGGGATATGGGCCACAATTTGTAATGAGAAGCATGTCTTTTAAATTATTTTACTATATCTCATTTTGATTATGGAAATATTGACTTACATGGATTTCCAGTTGACAGAAGGAAGGAATTGGATAGTTGGGTGCTTGCATTTGGATTGATGTAATGTGAGAAGTTTAGTTGACAGCTAAATGGACATATACGATGCCCCGTTCAAGAACGGGTTGAATGAGGAAGAAGCATGAAGAATCTAGTTAGGGGTGAGTTGATGTCGTTCGTGTCTGGCTTGCCCGATGAAACACGTCTTGTTTTTGTGTTGGTGTCGGGTGTTGAACCCCCTCTGCGAATTTATTCGGCGACCGACTGTCGTCGCAGGTGTGGCGTTTCGCTCGTGAGCGCTGGTCTGGCCCATTCAGTTTTCCCTGGGCACCTTCCTCGATCACTGTCAGCCAAAGAGACTTCTTGGAGGCATGTCGGCGTCTTGGCGTCCTACATGAGTCCATCTCGTCGTTGCAGCAGCGGCATGGGGCGCTGCGCTTCCCTCTGAACCTCATCGTCGCAGTTGCTGTCCATCAAGAGGTGCGTTGTCGCTGGAGCAGCTGCAGCTGCATCACCAGAATCCACAGCAGCTGTGACAGCAGCGGCGGCAGCAGCAGCTGGGGATCGCGTGGGGAGAAGGGGCACAGGCACACAGTCGCAGGCCTTCAGAGGCAGGCACGAGCATGGCTACCAGCGGCATCAGCAGCAGCAGCGACGCCAGCCGCTCGTCTGCAGGCCGCATGCCGTTCCCTCCAGACCCCCGCGCGTTTGACTTCTCGTTCGCCTTCAACAACAGCGAGTACAGCGACCGCACCCTCGTGCTCGAAATCACAGACGAACCCTCCTCCTCCTCCTGCGCCCATTCCTCCTCACCTGCCGCTCTCGCCGCTGCCGCCGCTTCCGCCGTGGCCGCCGCGACCGCTGCTGTTGCGTCAGTGCAATTGCCATCGTCATCACAGCAGCAGCAGCAGCAGCAGCAGCAGCAGCAGCCGCAGCAACAACAACACATAGGCAGCAACAACTCCCCTGGCGGCAGCAGCAGCAATGGCAGGCCCATTGCGGCGTCACAATCGCCGTCGTCTTCTGACTTGAGTTGTATGTGAAACCGCATTTGTCCTTGTCGCACCTTGTTGCCACCGTCGCACTATGGCGGCAGCAGCAGCAGCAGCAGCAACGACAACAGCAGCAGCAGCAGCAGCAGCAGTTGCAGTTGCAGCAGCAGCACCAGCAGCAGCAGCTGAAGGAGGAGGAGGAGGA
>SZWC01007462.1:97153-118134 GCA_023375785.1 Penium margaritaceum
GCCGTGTCCATACTCGTGCAGATCCCTGATGCGGACCCAGGCGGTACCGGTGCGTCGTCCGGTGGCGGACTACCGGCTTGGAGCTGACCGACGGCCGTTCCAGAGCTCTGGACGCTACCCGGGACCTCCTGTAGTTTTTCTGCAGCACGCAGGACTTTATCGGTGGATTGGCCGTGGGCCCGATTTGCATGTTTTTGCATTGTGTTTCCACCGTTTGGTGCCGGATGCATGCATGTGACCAGTCGTAGCGTCCGGCTTGTGATTCTGCACGTCTAGGTTCAGACGGCGTAGCATTCTGACATGTGTGCGCAAAGTTACGGCCAAAACAGTGGTTTTGGGCCGGTTTTAGGACAGATCTTGCACTGCCGCGTGCGACACCCGCCGTGCGCCGCGGCAGGTACTTATGCCATGGACCTGTCATTTGTCATTCCTCTCTGCAATTATATTCAGTTTGAGTTTCCTGACACTCTGTCCGTGTCCCAACCCAGACCCTTGCAGTTTTGTCTCAAACTTGTGATTGTTGTCACACACTGACCTGGCGCTGACGCCTAGTGTCACGGCAAGTGGTTAGGAAGGTTCTAGGAAACTTCTCACTGATGTCCCCTCAGTCCAAGTCTTAGTGCACTGGGTTTGTTACCCAGAGACGCGCGCGCCAGTGTTAGCGCCGGAAAGCAGCTGAGAACTGGAAATGACTGATTAAGAAACAAGAATGAGCAACAATGGGAGACCCCTCCGAATTCTAGCTCCCCCCCAGCTCTGTAGAGCTTGATACTCAGTTTCTAAGCCAATCAGAAACTAGACATTTTTCTGGCAGGCAAGGTTTTCTCGGTGAGCCCTGCTAGACGACCGACAGTCCAAAACCCGGGCGTCGTCCGTTTTGCCTGAAAACTGGACCATACCATAACACGCACACTGCAAACGCAGTCGTGCGGCCAGAATCAGCTAGAAAAATAGCAGTGAGGAGTTATGGCTGCCTAAACCCAGACATCGTCTACGCTAATCCCCGGTACCAACAGTGCCAGAAAATCATGAAACTTGGACCCTAGGCATGATATATGCTGCGAATGCAACAGTGTAGTCAAACACGGCGCTGGACGTGTGTAAACGACATATGTAGTGACAGTGCCTGCCGGCGGCACGACTGCCGAGGAGGTCTACCGATGGAGCTGAGCACATTGGAGGGAGGAGGCTCCGGCAAACTGCTTGTAGGCCTCAGCGTGCGTCGGCTCCACCGGATGACACTCCAGCAGCATCGTGTCTCGCCTTCCGTCATCTGCACGCCGATCTACACAAGTCGGGAGGACACAACAGAGTACAAGTGAGAGATGTGTGGAAAAAACCAACAAAGACCTGTACGCTGGATGCCATGTTCCGTGTCTGGGGAGGTCAAACTCCCCTAGCTTTGGGTTGACGACAGTGCTAGCATGCTGACGTGGAGTTCAGACGTCTTTGAGGCGTAGTTTGTATTATTTATACGACCGAGACCCGGGTACTCGGTGGCATGTTCCTGTTTGGCGGGAGACCTGTCTCATTTTCATCATCTCTGGTATTCATATTCCTCGTCCGCGTATTTTGGTCCGGTAGGGATGACACGGACTGGCGAGCTAGCCGCGAGTCCCCAGTACATAAGCCCACTGCACGGCTCGTTGTACTCTCTCCTTGTTCCTTATCTATGTGTTTTAGACTCAGCCAAATCTTGGCGCTGCCGTTCTCCCACTCACCATCAAAGCCCATGCCTCACCTAACATGGGCCTGCATGTCCCCAAATGATTCAAACACATACATCTGACCTCTTGGCTGCAGGCACATTCACTTCTCTATAGGGAAAAAAATGTCTTGGAGTTCATTTGCAACACTACAACCTTAAGCAAAGTTGTGGCATGAAGTGTGATGTGCGGGAGGGCAGAGCTGACATTTTTATGTTTGCCAGCCAGGTCTTGAAACATGTTCTTCTGAACTGCATACCAGATAGGATGTGCTTGCTCGTTTTTGTGGGAGATGTCTCCGCTGATTGGCTCCAATACATGAGAAAAAAATGCATGCCTACATACGCACATGATCACGCTGGAGGTCATGTTTTCCGTTGGAAGTTGCCTTTTGCTATAAGTAGCTATTGGTTTGCTTTTCCCTGAGGATTGTGCTGCCGGATTTTGTGGAAGCAATAGTTTACCATGAAGGAGGAGGGGGCTCCCCCTCCTCCTCCCAATGTACACAACTTTTGTATCGCCACCTCCGGCACATTCACAATGCAGTTGAAAGCTTGCTTTACGCTTAACTTGCTCATGGGCTGGTGGAAGATCCACCAGCTCATACACGCTGTCCACAGTCAAAGCATCGAGTTCATACGGCATGGCCATTTCCCATGGAGTGGAGTCAGAAGCCTTGTGAGCCTCGTGAACAATCGTGGGCTCTGGAGGCAATGGGACAAGGACAGCAACAACAAAACAGCTAGCGACATACCCCGAAACAGACATGTCCAAGGCATGGTAAATTTCATGCTCAACAAAAGAGTACCCAAGAGCGCTGCTTAATGAAAAAACAACATAGATGTTGAATAATCATCAGAGGTGGAAAGGCTAAAAAGCACAAAGACTGTGCTCACCAGACATTGTGACACAATCTGGAGCAGTGGGGCCATGAGAGGAGGCCTTGTGAGAGGGGGCGAAGGAAGTGCGACTTTGGGAAGGAAGGGCACGCAGGCGGCCGTATCGGGCAGAAGGAGGCATGTGGGGTACCGAGGAGGCTGTATGCAAGATAAGAGAAGTAGCACTGGAGAAGAAGGAATGGGCACATGCAGCACTCGAGAAGGAGTGGACACGAACATCGCTGGAGAAAAACGAGAGGACGCATACACTATTGGAGAGGAAGGACAGGCTGGAGGAGAAGAAAGGGACGCTGTAGGCAGTGGTGGAAAGAAATATGAGGCACTAGGAGATGCCATGCGAGGGGAGTTATGGTTTGTGAGAGAGTGGCTTGGAGAATGACCATCCAATTGGACCCAAGCCAAGGGTGCAACAGAGGTAGGAGCAACAGAGCTAGACTATAGGGACACTCCTCTAAACAAAGAGATTGGGGCAAGAGAGGAAGGAGAGGAGAGACAAGACAAGCTTGTTCAAACACATCCTCAAAGAAGAGGTCGTTGAGGGACTCAACAACATAACACCAAGTGGGATCATAGGAAAGTCGTGCTTTGGAGAAGGAGGAGACACCTACAAAAACACATAGATAGCCACAAGGTAAAAGCTTATCCTCACGTTTGTCATTGGGAAGACGCACAACGACAAATCTCTAGACACAGGCGAGACGTAAATCAGCAAGACGACCAGTCCAATGTTCAAAGGATGTGACATGACGAGGGAGCAGGCCGTGAGGAACACGGTTCCACACCCAAGTCATGTAGGACATGACCTAAAAGGCAAAGAGAGGAGATTGACCAGAGGCCAAGAACAGAGAGCACACCCCATCAGTAAAGGTACGGTTCCAACATTCAGAGACACCATTTTTATTGGATATATATGGGACTGAGGGCTCCATGCACACACTCCATGACTAAAAAAAGTAAGACGTGGGGCAAAAGAACTCACCACAGCGAAACACACTCAGCTGACACTGAAAGGAACGTTCAACCTGTGGAAGCCAGGACTAAAGAACATCAGTGAAGTCACTCTTATGGAAAAGAGAAAACAACCAACGATAGCGAGAGAAAACATTGGTCAAGCACAAGAGATCACAGTCCAAGCGACCAAGGAGGTCATGAGAAAGCAATCCCATAACATCATCGTGAACAACATCAGGAAGGTGTGAGATCAGGAAATCGGTAGTGCTGATGGGAGAGCGGTGTATTTTTCCTTAGCTGGAGTCAAGGGAGTCGGCGGAGCAAGGAGTAGGAAATATGGCAGAGTCAATTCTTGTTATAGGCAAAGTACACAACATGCGTGCAATGGTTGTAGTATGAATGTGGCATAGGCAGTGATGCAAGATCTCTTTATGTTAAGGGATAGTGTGGGCACCACGTGGAAAAGAGTACAGCCAATGGAAGGCAAAGAAAGAGAGAGAGGGACGCAAAAAAGGAGATCACAAAAAATGCCATGAAGCACAACCCTGCCAGAGGAATGGATGGTACCAATGGTACCAATGCCATGGCTAGACATAAATTCCGTTCCTTGGTCGCCAAGGGTGGTCACACAGAGCAAGCTGACCTCTAAGTCAAGGGCATACAAAATATTGGGTAAGAACAGGTCGTTGCCAAGGCTGGTGAAGCGAACAACACCAACACCCTGAATGGGGAGAAGCTGTTGAGATCCAACACAAATGAATCGCACAGAGCCGACAGGGCCAAGGGAGACAAATGAGGAATGACAAAACGTCATACGATGGATGGTACCTGAATTGGTGATCTAGAAGCCACCAGAGGACAAGAACTGAGGATAGAATGAGGCAAACAGCGACAATGCCAGAATGTGCAACATAAGTGTACGATGAACCACCATGACGACGAGGTAGGGTATCCGACTGTCAATCCTCAATCCATGGACAGTCATCAGGCAAGCACCCCTGAATGCCCCCAGATGACTGGAAACAAAGGGCTCCATCCACACCCTCACCTCCCTGATCACGGAGCTGAAGAAGTTTGGTGAGACGCCTCTCTAGAGTACGCTCCTCCTCATCACGACAGGCAGACACTCGTTGGGATGCAGAGCAGGGAAATGGACTCTGGAATGGGACCAGGTCAGTGGTGTGTAGTTAGAAGAATGTGGCATGTATTAGGATGGCCCTGTGGGGGGTGGTACCCAATTCCAAGAGGAGGGTAAGATGGGAGGCTGCTACGGGGAGCTGGGTTGTAAGTAGGAAATACGTGCTGAAAAAGAGGAGGAGGGAGAAGAGGTCACGGTGGTGTTGGGGATAGAAGATGACGAGGTGGTGAACCCTGTGCGAGCCCAATGGGCTCACGTAGTTGAGGCGAGGCGAGAACCATGGGCTCACAGTTCCAGCATGTAATTGCAGTGGGGATTGGGGGGCCGCCTGAGCCCCTTCTCCCACGATCACTCCCCCTGCCTCGTCCACAACCCTGGCCACCACCACCTGGACCAGTGCCCTGGTTGGAGTGTGTGGCAGCAGTGGAGGTGGTGGATGTGGCAGGGACAATTGAGGAAGTGGTGGCAGCAGAGGAGCAAGAATTGGTCACGAAAGCAACAACGGTATGATGTAGACGTGCATTCATAAACTCGCTGAGTGCAATGCCAGGAGGTGATCTGAGTGGAAACAGCTCAGACACACGACAAGGTGCAGATAGAGATCAAGCAGATCAGGAATCAGGCCAGTCATGGTGGAGAGGTAAGCAGAGAGCTGGCCAGATGGAGCTTTGTCCAGGTTACGCAAGTGGCGCAGGCTGCGTGCTTGGTACACAACTGAACATTCTTCAGCTCGAATGTGCAGTTGGTTAACTAGATGATTAGAGAACTTTGGGCAGCATGGCATGTGATGGTCCGGTGGCGGTGGATGAGGACGTAGGCGCCGATGGTTCAGCAAGAGTGCAACGTGCAGTGTCAACATTGTATGTGCCAATTTCATCAGTGATGTCATTGTGACTCGCAAGGATGATTGCACGTACGGAACGAGTAGCTTCAGTGTGCTTCGGAGAGAAAGAAGGGAAGATAGAGGGATCAGCCTGAAAGTGGAACTGCCACGTGAGCTCACCTTGCTCCCAAGAACTGAAGCATGTTTTCCAAGAGGAGAGAGACAGCTTGGAGGTGTAATAAGGTGGAGAAAGTTCAACGTACTTTGGTCACCATGGCGGGGAGGTATGCACATGAGCAGGGTTTGCAGTAACCGGAGATGTGGCAGGGTTGTTTGTTGCACCAGCTGGATCAGATGAGACGAAGTTGGAATCAGCAACCGAGCACCCACAGTACACACAAGAGGAAAGACAAAACAATGAAAGAGGTGATAGGAAGAATGCGGTCCATAACTATGTCAGCCACAACTTCGGCCATCTCTGTCTTGACGTCAATGTCCAACTTCAGCTCCTCCTCAAGTCTGTGGCAATTTGCCTGAGCCCCACGGAGCGTGGCCTGTAGGGCGTCTCTGGTATCCAAAGAATCAGGCATGATAAGGAACTGAAATGAAGAGTGAGTGAAGTAATATGGGATGAGTGAAGACGATGAGGGGACAAGAGACAGTGTGAATGGAGAATCACACCTACATGTTCATCACTCTAGCAACGTGGAAGAAGGGAGATGCGTGGGTAAATCACCGGTCCTACTGAGAAGGCCAACACGGAGGTGCACGATGCGACAACCACCTATAGAAATTTGATTCCCACTACTGTGGCACCAGCAAGAGCAGGAGTCACAGATGCAACCAGAATGCCAATGGCGACATGGTGTGTAAGCATACGAGGCTCGCAAGTGGGAGTGAGGACCACAGTGGTGGTGGATACGTGTATGGAGTTGACTGCACTCGTTGTAGCATCCGCTGTTGTGGCGGCTGTGGTGGCTACAGAAGATAATGCCACCACCACCTTTGCAGCATTACTTGCAGCATCTTGGGAGAATTTCTTGGCCATGAGATGGGCCTTGTACCATTCCACTAAGCCATTGGGCCTCTCTTTCCTTCAAAACACCCAATGAGCTGAGATGGCCTGAAGACAAGGCGGGAGCTTCACCTTCTCGTAGACCAAATGTTCCTCGATTTCAGCGAGTTCCTCATGCATAGCTCGCTCTCAGAGAGTTGCATCTACAACGGAGCTTAGTTTTTTTACGATGTTTGGTTTAGGCACACGTGTTGTGCTGCCACTCACAACGAGTGTGGTGGCGACTGAGGGATGTGGCAGAGGCTGGGTAGACCCAGCTACCAAAATGGCTCGGCAGAAATCAAGAGCAATCAGAGAGCCCAAACGTGGTGTTAGGCTATACCACAGCCACCGCCAAGCCAAGAGCGTCAAGAACAGAGATAGCAGTAGGCTGTGTGGGGTTAAAAACACCAATGTGAACTAGAATGACTGACTGCTCGGGCCCAGAGTGGCCAGCCAAGACTGTACGATTGGTAGGCACGCCAAAGTGAGGTGCACACTACAAAGGTCTAAGACGACCGCCTAGAACACGAACAAACGGTGACAAGATGGGGGGCTACCAGGGTACAACTGAGTCCGCTGTCTATGGAACCACAATCGGTGACATAGGAAACGACGCGACAGGAGATGATGTAGATGCTGTAGGGGATGATGTAGGTGACATAGATGTGATAGGAGATGACACAGATGTAGTAGGGGATGATGTTGGTGACACCGACACGACAAGAGATGACATAGGTGGCGAAGCAGACACAATAGGAGGTCACACGGATGACGATGCAGACAAGATAGGAGGTGACGTAGGCAGCGATGCCAACACGACAAGAGATGACACAAGTGGCAACGCAGATGCAATAAGAGATGGTGTAGGCGATGATGCAATGAGATATAGAGTGTAGCCACAACCAATGGACACTCCACAAACACCACCTTATCCTGGATTAGAGAAGGGTGCAACAGACGGAACAAATAGAGAAATGTTGCACGAGAAGGTGCTCTCAAAGAAGAGAGCATCGTGAGACTCGACAACCCGACCATGCTCGGGGTCCCGAAAGTGCCAGACCTTGGACTAAGAGGAAACACCAAGGAAAGGGCAAGGGCGACCTCGAAGAGACAGCTTGCCATCGCGTTGGTCCTCAGGGAGTCAGATGCTGGTGATGTTGCCCCAAACACGAGCGAGGCAAAGGTCAGCACAACCATCATACCACCGATCAATGGGTGTGACACGACGAGGCAGCGGACCGTGGGGGACACGGTTCCAAAGCCACTTCATGTAGGACATGGCCTTGAAGGCAAACAGCGGAGGGAGGCCAGACTCGACAAGAAGGGTGCGAACACCTTGAGCAAGAGTGTGGTTCCAGCGTTCTGACACTCCGTTCAGCTGTATTGTATATGTAGCAGAGAGCTCCAGATGCACTCCTTGACATTGGAAGAAGCGGGTCATGGGATCCATGAACTTCCCACCACGGTCGGAGCAAAATTCTATCAGCTTACGCTGGCAAGCATGCTCAGCCGGGACAAACTGAGACTTAATAGTGGACACAACATCGCTTTTCTGGCAAAGGGAAAAGATCCATTGGAAGCAAGAGAAATCATCCGCATGACACAAGACGCACTGACCAACACCCTCCATAAATTCATCGGGGAGCGGGCCCATGACGTCCGCATGGACAAGGACAAGGGGGTGCACTGTGTGAGGGTCAGAGAAAAGAAAGGATGGATGATGCAACTTGCCTTGTACACTTTCAAGACAGAAAGTAGTGCATGGCATAGGGAATGTGCTAGGATCAAGACCAACAAGCTGATAATGCAGGAGGCTATGGATGACTGCTATATGCACATGACACAGGCACCAATAGAGCAAATGTGTGTGCGCAGGGGAAAGTGAGGGAGCAACATGCACATGTGCTACTGAAGTAACTGTGGGAGATGGTGCAAACAAGGGCATAAAATACAATTTGACGTAATGCAGAACACGAAGAATTACATGGTCAGACTATTGCAGTAACACAATGCGAACTCCACGAGACGAGACGAAGTCCATGCCGTGATCATCCAAGGCAGTGACAGTCAGCAAGCTGACCGCAAGCGTAGGGAAAAAGAGGACATCAGGCAAGAAGGCGTCCCCCGAAGGACCAACAAAACACGCAACACCAACGCCCTGAACTGGCAACATCTGGCCCGAGCCTGTGCAAACAAAGCGTACGTCACCGACAGGCCCCATTGTGAAAAATGTGACACGTGAGGACGTCATGTGATGAGTGGCTTCGAAATCAATGATCCAGAAGCCACTTGACACACACAACGGAGTGGTCCCATGACACTGCACGACACTTTAGGCCAGGGCAGGAGAGGACGCAGTTGAGAATCATGTTGCGAATCCAATGGGACCAAAGGCACGTCGTTTGGTTAACTGTGGAGCATGGTAGCTCCAAAACCCTAGTGCGACAAGCACATTTTGGTACAATTCCCTAAGTAACAAGTGAGCCCCTTGTTACCGGTGAGACTCGCTAATCAAGGCACACCCATCGGCGGCGGCGAGCTCGACAAGGTGTGAGGGAGAAATCGCCCTGTGTACCCAGAAAAGGTGCGATCGCACCTACGAAGTCACAATCTAGGTCAGAACTTAGGAAACCTAAAACAGACCTACAAACATGTAAGTTGGGGTCTAATCTAGGTCACGCATCACAGCGAGCACAGTATGCCACATAAATCTCAAGGACATAACTAGGTCTGCTAGCGGGGGCAGGCAAGGGTCGACGGCCAGCGGAGTGCGTGAGACAAGAGGGCGACGCCGCCACGTGACAGGCTTGACGAGCACGTGTCTCCGCTATCAGCGTGGAACACCACCGACCGCCGAGTCCTCATGCACTGCACACCCGAGGGCACATACACACGAATATAGCGGGTTATCAACAGTATGACCATAATTCATAGCAAGGAGACGGGGAAGGGCGAACGACTGCCAATGCTCAACCCACTCCACAGACGACACAGCTCCACCATCCAACACACCGCGAAGGGCTCGATCGGACGAAAAACGGTGACCTCCGAACCCGACAGTCAAACTCACACCGGAGTGGAAAGCCGGAGGCCGAGGATGGGAATAGAATGTGGAGGCTGGAGCAGATGTGTCCGGACCATGCGGCAGCTCGAGAAAGGACCGAGCTGGTGGCGTAAAGAAAGATGGAGCTACGGGCTGGAGCTACGACGGAGGGTTGTAGGAAGAAGAAGGCGGCCCATTGACTGTACAGCGGCGGAAGCCAACGTCATCCGGGATGGGGTACACCCATCGCCGAAGAGGTAGGCACCGAAGCCCAACCGGGCATCGGAACCATCAAAGACATGACGGTGGTGGTCTCCCACCACACCGGATCAGAATCCCACTTGTGAGGGTATCGACCAAAGAGGATGGGTGAGAAAAGGGGATGCACAGTCTCCCGAGGCAATGTGACCTTTTCTCGAATGTCCGGGTCTCAACCACGTGCATGAAAGGTGGAGAGAAAAGGAAATGAAGGTAAAGAAAGAAAAGGAAATAATGGAAAATGCAAATCACCAAGGAGAGGTCGGCAGTGTGGGCCAGACCCGGAGTATTTTTGGGTCCCTCTGGGATCTCAGAGGTAACAAGGCTCACTACCTCTCCCCCACCAAGGTTTTTTTTAGGGACGGTGCGCTCGACCCTTGCTGGCAGAAAAAAAAAAAAAAAAACAACAACAACAACAACAACAACAACAACAACAAAAATAGCAACATCATCAACAACAACAACAACAACAAAAATAGCAACATCATCAACAACAACAACAACAACAAAAATAGCAACATCATCAACAACAACAACAACAACAAAAATAGCAACATCATCAACAACAACAACAACAACAAAAATAGCAACATCATCAACAACAACAACAACAACAAAAACAACAACAACAACAACAAAAACAACAACAACAACAACAACAACAACAACAACAACAACAACAACAACAACAACAACAACAACAACAACAACAACAACAACAACAACAACAAAAAAAAGAGGGAACGTCGAGCGACAGGCCTGTTGATCGACGAAGTCGTCAAACAAGCCCATCAACAGGCGGGCTTGGAAAGCTGTAGAGCAGCTTCCCAGCGGCTGATGAGCTTGGCCGGCGGTGGTGAGCACAACTGCATGCCCGCAGCTGATGTTGCAGATGTTGCTGCTGTGACTACTGCTGGAGTTGCTACTGGAGTTGTTACTATAAATGCGGCTGCAGTTGCTGTTGCTGCTGCTGGACCTCTTGCTGTTACAACCATTGCTGCTATAGCTGCTGCTATAGCTGATGTTGCAACTGCTGCTACGAATGCAGCTGCCGTTGCTACTGCAATAGTTGTTGATGGTGCAGCAATTGCTGCTGTGGCTGCTGCGAGTCGGCTGTTGCTCTGCTGTGAGTGCGGCTGCTGCTGGTGATGCTACTGGTGATGTTGCTGCTACTACAGGTGCTACTGCTACTGCAGATCCTGCTGTTGGTGTGAATGCTCTGGCTGTTGCACAAAGATGCAATGCAAGAAGGGGGTTGGTGCCGCCGCCGCTTCTCCTGTTGTAAGTACTGTTGTTGCTGCGGTTACCGTTGGTGCTATTAAGTGTGGTTGCACCTGTTGCGATGGAGAAAGCCAGGTGCAGCTGCTACCGCAGTAGTGGCTTCTGATGCTACGGAGGTGGCCTAACCCGCCACCACAATTTCTACACGTCACCGCCAAGAAGGCAGCCCTGAGGAGAGAAACTGCCAAAAACAGCTGGCAGCATTCCACCTCCGGCTCTACCGGATGAGTGCATGACTTGAGCCCTTAACTCAAGGCCTCCACGTGGCCACGACCTGTACGCCCCACCCAGCCCAGCCCGGCCCAACCCAGATGCCTCCGGAGCCGCTGCTGCTTGTTGTGTGGTGGGGTTGGAAAGGTCGTGTCTCTCTACAGCTATGATACAATGAGGGAATGGAGAAACCCCCACAGCAACGTTCAATGTGAGAGGGTACTTTGCACATAACACAACGGAATGAACGGCGCTTCAAAGGTCGAGAGACTGTGAAGATACACCTGAAAACGTAGAAATGAGTTAAGAAACATCCGACAAGTGTATAAGTCTAGTCGCACCTAAGTGAATGCAACTAGGCACGCAAGTCCAACCAACCGGTCAGAAAATACGCCAACCCGGCGGCAAGTTCCACAACAACAGCAAGAGGGAACCTGATAGGCCTATGGGCTCCTCGATTATCCAAATGACAAACTGGAAGAAGCGCCAGGTGCAGAAACAGAAACTCCGCGTAACTGGATTAAGAACGTGCAAGGATAGTGCCACAAAAAAATGGGCCTCGGGAGGTGGTTACGGAGAAAATCCCTAGAGAGCACGTGAGGGCACGCCGGCTGGTGCTGACGTCAAAGTAACCATCAAGTGTCCTCGCATATCGGCGAGCCGTGAAGACAAGTCGAGAGGTCACGGTGACTCACATACCAATAATGTGATGATGCAATGTTTACAGTCAACTTGCTGTCCCAATTCTCCTAGTGTTTGTGTCGCCTCCACCTCAAGGCAGCGTTGCGTGTTATCCGCTACATTGTGTCCACATCCCGTCTCAAGTTGTGTTTCTGCATACAGCCTTCTGTCGCGGTTGATGGATATGCATTTAGCAATTGGACCCGGAATCGTGATGAGCGCAGCCGGTCGGGATACATCTTCCCCATTGGCCGCACCGCGATTTCTTGGAAGAGTTGAAAACAATGTTGTGTTATGCGCAGGTCGATTGAGTGCGAGTATGTTGCTCTTGGTGCTGTAGTTTGTGAGAGCATTTGGTTGTGCCGTAGCATGCGGCAGTTGTGCCCATCCATGTGCTGCATCACACTTCACTCTGCCAGCAAAAGCACACGTCCTATTGCTCAGCACGATGCCATAAATCACACTCGCATAAAGTGCATCAACATCGAATATCACTTTGTACATGAATGCACTGCTGTGGTGATTTCCGCCTCATTGGAGTTGACACTTGTCAGCAGCATGCTGACTTCCTCACGAAGGTGTTATATAATGGGAAATTCAAGGTGGTTGTGCATGCTGTTGGTCTTCACTCCCTCCATGCCGATCCAGGTTGACGTGTCTTTGTTCCTTCCATACTACAACCCTGATTCTGACTCTGTCCTTTCTATTCTATGGTTGTTACACCTCCTTGTGGCTTCTTGTGGCTCCTTGCCACGTGCACGTTTCTTACGTCTGCGGTCATGGGGGGTGTTGTTATCTCTGTCTTGGTGACCTCTGGACTTGCCGCCACTGTTGGTTCTTGCGCATCTCTCATTGTGCTCTGTTGTGTCCTCCCGGCTTGTGTACATCGGCGTGCAGATGACTGACGGCGAGACTCGACGCTGATGAAGTGTCGTCCAGTGGAGCCGATGCACGCTGAGGTCTACTCGTAGTTCGCTGGAGCCTCCTTTCTCCGGCGACGTACTCAGCTCCATCGGCAGGCCTCCTCGGCGGTCGTGCTGCCGGCGGTCACTGCCACCGCAGTTGCTGTCTGCATGCATCCAGCGCGTCCCATCGCGTCTGCATCATCATGCTCTGCCTAGGGTCCTTGTTGCATGCTGCATGGCCCTGTTCGGCATCATGGACCACGATAGGCCCTGCCCGGGTTCGGGCAGCCATAACTCTTTGCTACTATTTTTCTAGCTGATTCTGACCGCACGACTGCATTCGCAGCGTCGGTATTATGGTATGGTCCAGTTTTCAGGAAAAACGGACGACGCCCGGGTTTTGGGCTGTCGGGCGTCTGGCAGGGCTCACCGAGAAAATCCTGCCTGCCAGAAAATAGGGGGCAGTCCGACCTCGGGGCCCTGCTTCCTTCTGCGGTTCGATATGGGGACCCGTTTTCGTTTTTTCTCAACCCTACGGCCTTGACGGCCGATCTGATCGACCCTGAGGCCTCGACGGCCGATCTGATCCACGTCGAGGCCCGTCGGCAACTCGCTGAAAGTGACAGGCTCGATCCAGCAAATTTGCTGGTCTGTGGTCGCCCATGACAGTCGGAAAGTAGTACTTATTGCTGAGGTTGTCACGAAAAACCTGCCAAACCTCACCGGCATCGATTTTCAAACATTCCTGGAACATGCTTGGTCGAAAAGAAATCTAATATACAAACAGATCCTCACAAATTGGTCAGTGGAATTTGTTTTCCGACGGTATGGTCGGAAAACAAATTCCATTCAAGTAGGATGATGGGGATGCAAAACAACTAACCAACGTGGATCCGCTCGACGTATAAACATGCGATAAGGAGAACTTTCTCATATTTATAGAAATAACTTGGAGGTCATGCGGTTAAAACCTACCGCGATGCCAAAGCACATACAAACCGACCGCTTAAACTGGTGGGCAGTTGTCCAAGATAGCGATACCGGTAGCAGCCCGGCTATCTCAATACGCGGCCGGCAAACGGCGGGCCCTCATGTTGATCGCCGCCCGAATTAGGGCTCCAGTGCTGATGGATTCGACAATACGGGTCCTGTCGTCGGGACTGGGTGCGAACCCGGGCCCCCGGGTCAACTTAACCGAAAATAGGTCCAGAGCTATTTTCTGATTGGCTGGTTAGCTGAGTAACAAGTTCTACACTAGTGGGGGGGAGCTAGAACTTGGAGGGATCTCCCATTGTTTCTCATTCTTTATTCCTAACCAGTTACTTTCAGTTTTCAGCTGCTTTCTGGCGCTAACTCTGGCGCGCGCGTTTCTGAGTAACAAACCCAGAGCTTCCAGACTTAGACTCTAGAGCAGCAGACTGAGGGGGCAGCTGACTTAAGCAACGAGTGTGGAAGCCCGCACGCTGCATCAACAACGCTGCTGCCCCAACCTNAGCTGAGTAACAAGTTCTACACTAGTGGGGGGGAGCTAGAACTTGGAGGGATCTCCCATTGTTTCTCATTCTTTATTCCTAACCAGTTACTTTCAGTTTTCAGCTGCTTTCTGGCGCTAACTCTGGCGCGCGCGTTTCTGAGTAACAAACCCAGAGCTTCCAGACTTAGACTCTAGAGCAGCAGACTGAGGGGGCAGCTGACTTAAGCAACGAGTGTGGAAGCCCGCACGTTGTATCAACAATGCTGCTGCCCCAACCTGCTGCATAGGTTTTCGAGCTTGGTATCAGAGCCAGAGCGTAGCAGCAGTAGCAGAAGACTGGCGAACAGGTGCCAGACAACGCCAGCGGACCCCCATATGCGCCAGTGCAGGGGAAATGTTGCTGGATTTTTTCCGGCAGCATTGACCCTCCTGGTGGCGGCGTCAGATATTTTTCCACGGCCACTGGGCCAGGGGAAATGCTGCCGAATTTTTTTGGCAGCACTGACCCCCACGCGTGACGCGAGGAGGTGAGCGGCAGGCGGCGTCCGACACCTGCGGGCGACGACGCACGCTGCAACGTCACCCAGGTGCAGTGACTGGCACCAGCACGCAGCAGCAACAACCTGCAGCAGCAGCAGCCGCAGGCAACGGCAGCGAGCAGTGGCAGCAGCAGCCAGCAGCAGCTGCGTGCAGCGGCAGCAGCAGGCAGAAGCAACAGCTCGCAGCAGCCCACAGTAGCAGCTCGCAGCAGCAGCAGCAGCAGCAGCGCGAAACAGCAGCCTGCAGCAGCAGCCCGTAGCGGCAGCAAGCAGCATCCGCAGCACGCAACAGCTGCAGCAGTGTGCAGTAACAGCAACAGCGGCGGCCCCAACAACCGCCACTGCTGATGTCAGCACCCCTCTGCTGACGTCACTGCTGACGTCATCAACAAAAAAGAAGAGCAAAAAAAAGGGAGGAGGAGAAAGGAAAGGGGGAAGACCAAAGGGGTGGACAGAATCCCCACCGCCCCAAGCCACTGCTGATATCAGCAACACAAAGACAAAAAAAAACACAAGGGACACCAAACCATGGCTGGTACCCCAGGTGAGGAGGGGTCCTCCTTTGTTGGGGGGACCCCTACACCCCCTTTTCTGCAGCGACTACAGCAGTAGCAGGAGCAGCAGCAACAGCCGTCGCCGCCGCCGCAGCAGCAGCAGCAACAGCAGCAGCAGCAGTCGCCGCCGCCGCCGCCGCAGCAGCAGCAGTAGCACCAGCCCACTGGTGTCGTTGGCGGCAACCCTGATCCCCTTGTCACTCTTTAGCAACAGCTCGCCGCCTTGACGCAGCACCTTGCAGCGCTACAACCAGTAGCCTCCCAGACTGCCACCAGTGCGCCGCCGCCATTCGTCCCTCCAGGGCATGCCAACCCAGCTGTGTCTGCTGCCACATACTACCTGGCACAGCAGCAGACTCAGCGCCAGCGGCAGACAGTGACCTCCGTCCTTGGCCCCACTCTGGGCGCAGGCCGCAGGCAGGACTTTGAGACGCCGCCGCCGCCGCTTCAGGCCGGCGAGCAGTTCTGGAGCTGGGAACTCAGCTTTCGGATTTGGGCGCAAGGTGAGGGCCTGTGGGCATACTACACCCTCCCTTACGACTCCACCCAGGCCGACCAGCTGTATGACGCTGGTCGCACCGTCCGTGCCCTCGTCCCAGTCGCCCCTCCAGCTTCCCGCCTGGCCCTAGAGCCTTTCCTCGGCGACTTCACCTCTGGCGACATCCCAGACCCTACAGCCGCATGGCACGTCCTCACCAGGCCCCATCGCCTGTCCAGCAACGCTGAGATCAGCCGTCTGCTCCGGGAGTTCAACTCCCTGCACATGGGGGAGACCGAGACAGTCACGGCCTACTGGCAGCGGGCGGAGGACATCCTTCATCGTCTCGGCAAATCTGCTCCGCCCCCTCTGTCCGCGCTCCTCACCATCAAGCGCAGCGCCACCAGCGCGTACGCAGACGTCTTCGTACACTACCCCAAGGACGCCCTCTCCACCATGGCGGCCCAGGGCACCCTCATGCCCTGGGCATATGAGCTCTTCCTCCGCATTGAGGAAGCTCGCCAGGAGTCCGAGCTCCATCGCACGGAGGCTCTTGCATCCCCTACCGTCGCCTCCCTTGTCGTTGCCTCCGTAGCCGTCGCCTCCCCCGTCGCAGCTACCTCATCGTCTTCGAGGAAGAAGAAGAAAAGCCGGAACAAGAAAGGCAAGGGTCCACCGCAACAGCAGCAGCAGCAGTCGTCGACCGCGTCCAGCGGTGGTAGCTCGGTCTGCCACAACTGTGGCCAGCCCGGGCACGGGTGGTACACGTGCCCTCTCCCGACGGACGAGGCGCGCGTCATCGCCACCATGCGTCGCCAGCGGGAGCGTCTTCTCGCCTCTGCCGCCGTCGCTGCTGCTGGCCCTGACACTCCGACCTCGTCCAGCAGCTCTGCCACTTCGACAGCTCCGCCTGTCCCGCAGACACCCGCGCCGCAGTAGTACTACCCACAGCCGTCGGCGCCTCTGCTTCCTTCGCCGGCTCAGTCCTCCTACTACCCGGGCTCCGGCGCCGTCACTCCGCACTCCGTCTACACTCCTGGGTCGTCCTCCCGTGAGCGTCAGCTGGAGCAGTTCATCGCGCTCCAGCTTGGCCTGCCTCGCCCCCCTCCCCAGGGAAGTGCGAGTTGCGTCACCTCCTGCCCTCTTGCCTAGCCCTCCATGACTGAGACTGAGCTGCGGTCGTGTCCCGTTTCCTCGTCTGTCTCATCGTCTCCCGTGGTCTCCTCCACCCCACTCTTTGACGACATTGCATGGCTTGACGATTGGCAGTCTCGTTTCGCGCCTCCTTCCACCGCGTCCGCGTCCCTTGCTTGCTGCCATGTGACCATTAGCGATCTGGTGACCCCTCTCCAGGACCCTGCTGAGACCTGGATCATCGACTCCAGGGCCACGCATCACATGACGGCCTCTCGTGAGGCCTTCAGTATGCTCGGTCCTGTAGGCGATGTCTCCGGTGTCCGGACGGGTTCCGGACAAGTGTTGCATGTCCGTGGTGTTGGCGTCATTCGTTTTTGTGGTCCTGCCGGTGACGTCTTTCTGACCGATGTCCTCTTCGTCCCTGGTCTCGAGCTCAGCCTCCTGTCCGTGACTGCCCTTGACCGCATGAGCATGGAAGTTGTGCACTCACGTGGTGTCGGCAGTGTGTCGTTGCGTCCGTCTGGTCTTGTCGTACTGCACGCCACCGCCCGTGGCAACCTCTGGTACGTTCCTCGCCTCTCCTCTTCTCCTCCCTTCTCCTCCCCGTCGGCCGCCACAGGCCATGTGTTTGTCACCAGTACGCTTTCTCCTCAGCACACCTGCCTCTTGCACCGCCGCCTTTGCCACATCCACTCTGCCGCCGTAGAGAGCATGCTCCGCACCCAGCCAACGAAAGGCCTTGACCAGGAGACTTTCCCTCTCCCGTACCCCACTGAGTGCATTGACTGCGCTCAGGGGAAGATGCACCGGTCCACGTACCCCTTGTCTTCTTCCCATGCGTCCGTCCCTCTCGACCTTGTCCACTCAGACGACATGGGCCCTCTCCCCACCGAGTCTGTCGATGAGCATGGCCGCTATGTCCTCACCCTTACGGACAACTATTCTCGCTACCGCTGGGTCTTCTGCCTCCGGCAGAAGAGCGATGTCGCCCGAGCCATTCAGGACTGGCTTGTCCTTGCAGAGCATGAGTGTGGCCGCTCTCTTTGTCACTTTCGCTCCGATCGCGGTGGAGAGTACATGGGTGAGGCCACAACATTTCTCGCCTCCCGCGGGATCCACCATGAGACGTCTGCGCCCTACACACCCGCCCAGAACGGCGTCTCCGAGCGGTGGAACCGTACCATGGCCGACGCCGTCCACACCATGCGGGTCGAGTCCGGTCTCTCCGATGGCTTCTATTTTGATGCCATGGCCTACATGACCTGGTTCTGGAACCGGATTCCCCACAGTCCCCTTCCCCGCCAGTCCACGCCATACCAGCACTGGTGCGGTCGGCGCGCTGACCTCCGCCCCGCTCGCGTATGGGGCTGCGTGGCCATTGTGTGGCTGCCCGCCCCACAGCAGGGCGGCAAGCTCGCCCCCCGCGGACGCCCCTGCACCTTCCTCAGTGTGTCTCGTCAGTCCAAGGCCTGGCGCTTCTGGGACCCATCCCGACACTGCATCGTCGAGTCCCGCGATGCCCTCTTCTTCGAGGACCTGTTTCCCCGCGACCTCATCCGCTCCGGCTCATCCGTGTCCCTCCCGTTGCGTGGGGGAGTGGTGAGTCCGTCCTCCGTCGTGTCGCTTCCGGGTGACACATCACTCCGTCCCTCTGAGCCGGTAGCCCCTGTCGCGTCCTCTGGCCCCCTCGGGCCAACAGTCCCAGCCGCCCCCGTCGCGTCCGCTGGCCCCTCCGGACCAGCTGCCCCAGTCGCGTCCGCTGGCCCCTTCGGGCCAGCAGCGCCTGTCGTGTCCACTGGCCCCTCCGGGCCGGCAGCTTCAGTGGCTCCCGATGGCCCCTCCGGGCCAGCAGCGCCTGTCGTGTCCACTGGCCCCTCCGAGCCGACAGCCCCAGTCGCGTCCGCTGGCCCCTCTGGGCCCGCAGCTCCTGTCGCGTCCGCTGGCCCCTCCGGACGAGCTGCCCCAGTCGTTTCCGCTGGCCCCTCTGAGCCAGCAGCCCCAGTGGCGTCCGCTGGCCCCTCCGGCCCAGCAGCCCCTGTCGCGTCCGCAGGCTCCTTCGGCCCAGCAGCCTCTGTCACGTCTGCTGTCCCCTCTGGGCCAGTAGCGCCTGCCGCGTCTGCTGGCTCCTCTGGACCGACAGCCCCAGTCGCGTCCGCTCGCTCCTCTGGGCCAGTAGCCCTGTCCGCCTCCGTTGGCCCGTCGGACTGAGGGTCATCTCCTGCCCGTCCGCGCTACACATGTGGCCCAGGCGGCAGCCTCCGACCTCGGCTAACAGTGAGCGCGCAGACCGTCGCACCGCGTCCGGTGGCGCCTAGACCCCCTGTGGCTCCACGTGTCTCGTCCACTCCCACGGTCGTGAGTGGGGACCCTGGCACAAAGGCTCTCGGCCTGATCACTTCTGCCATCATCGCAGACCTTCACCCGGGCACTGCACTGGGCTACGCCATGCTTCATCACGAGCATCGGCATGCTGTTGTGGCTGCACTCGCCCGCATCCCACCTGGGGCTCGTGATGCACACGCCCTCTCAGTTCGGTCCACAGCGCGCCCGGAGGACCCAGTCACCCTACGCGAGGCTCGAGCCTCTCCTGAGGCCGCACATTGGGATGCTGCCTGCGCCGAGGAGCTCGATGCTATCCGGCAGCACCACGTGTATGACCTCGTCGACCTCCCTCCAGGTCGGAAGGCCATTGGTGCCAAGTGGGTCTTTCGGCGCAAGTGGAAGCCTGACGTATCCTTGGACAAGTACAAGGCCCGCCTCACAGCAAAGGGGTTTGCTCAGGTCCCTGGGGTCGATTACGACCAGACTTTTGCCCCAGTCGGTCGGTTCTCCACTAGCCGGACGCTCTTCAGCCTGGTTGCCCAGCACGGGTGGGAGCTGCATCAGATGGACGTGAGCAACGCGTTCCTCCATGGCTCACTAGAGGGTGAGGAGCTCTACATGGTGCAGCCCCCAGGCTTCAACGACGGCACTGGGAGAGTTTGGCGGCTGCGGAAGGCCCTCTATGGCCTGAAGCAGTCGCCTCGGTGCTGGAACCAGGAGATCAGCAGCACGCTTCTCCGTGGCGGCCTCCAGCGCAGCACCGCTAACCCCGCATTGTTCGTCAGCCCGCGAGGTCAGACCTTCGCCGCAGTTATGGTCTACGTCGATGATCTCCTCATTGCGTCGCCAGACACGGCCGCCATCCAGCGTGTCAAGGACTTGCTGCACGCCGCCTACCAGATAAGGATCTCGGGTCTGCCCGAGTCTTCCTGGGCATGGAGCTCGAGCATGATCGCTCCCAGGGCATCCTGCACATCCACCAGGCTGCCTATGTGCAGACCCTGTCCACTCGCTTCGCCAAGGACCTGCCCCTCGTGCCTAGCGCATCTTCACCCATGTCACCCGATGGCCAGGTGAAGCTAAAGAGTCTTGACCCAGCTGTTGTGGGGGAGCCAGTTGATGTGACCACGTATCTGCGGGTCATCGGGTCACTAATGTTCCTGGCGACGACGACGCGTCCAGACATCGCGTTCACCGTCAACCTCCTGGCCCAGTTCTCTCAGGATCCGCGTAACCTCCACTTCGAGGCCGCGATCCGAGTGCTGCGCTATGTCGTCTCGACCCCTCGGCGAGGTCTCATGTTCCGCCGCCAGCCATCCGTCGTCGTAGTGGGCTACACCGACAGTGACTGGGCCGGCAGTCCAGACGGTAAGAGTCGCACGGGCTGGATCTTTCTGATCGGCGGCACAGCTGTGTCCTGGAGCAGTGGCAAGCAGGGGTGCATTGCACGCAGTACTGCTGAGGCTGAGTACGTGGCCCTTGGCTCAGGCGCGTGTGAGAGTGTGTGGTTGCGTCGTCTGTTGTC
>SZWC01007463.1:12024-54024 GCA_023375785.1 Penium margaritaceum
ATCTGAGGTGCACTTGGAGGTCTTTGAAGGCTATAACCCTTCAGCTTCCAGCTGAAGGGTAGTTGGTCAACCTCTTACTACCTCCTGGTGACCCTTCAACTACCAGTGCATCTTCAACCTCCAGTGGCTGCCAGTGACCATTCATCTTCCAGGTGACCCTTCAGCTGGCCTGGGTGGTTATGTAACCTCCCAGGTGGTTATGTAATCACCCAGGTGGTTATGCAACTACCTAAACCTCCAAGGCCAGAGCCTCCAAGGAGGCCCTCCCAGGACTACTTAAGGGGCTCAGTCTATTTAGTCCATTATGCCTTGACAACGCCTTCATTCATCATCAGATTCCTTTTGATTCCTCTAGAGTCTACCTCTACAAGCCTTAGCCTCTGACACTGCAGCCAGTGCCTTAGGACGCACCTCCTACAAAGGCGTGCGCCTTCTTCAGTGCAAGCTAGTGGCTCTACAAGTTATCCGTTGCAGGTCTGGTTTTCCAGACTTAGTCTCAAGGCATCCAGGGCGGGTGCCCTGTGGGTCCACAAGTGTACACTTGTGGCTACATCCCTGCAGTTGGTTCAGGGAACTCTTCATGTACTTCTCCAAGTGATCTACAAATTCCTACACATATTTCAGATTCTTCTGTGCACGCCTTTGCCTTCCAGATTTCAGTCCAGTTTCACTCATCCACCTTCCGCAAATCTTAACATGGTATCAGAGCACGGCAACGGCCTTCGAAGACAAGAAAGGCTCCACATCACGCACAACATCATGGAAAGCAAGGCAGAAGACATATACAATGTGGCGGTGGTTGCTGACTTCTAACGCGTTCAACAAAAGGCTTTGACCACAAGCCTACCCTCCCAGGACGTGCAGTAGACAGTGAACATCTCTGCACTCCAATCTCTATTCGCCCCGCGGCTCTGGGATCTTTGCATCAAGTTTGAGGTTGACATCGAAAGCCTGGACAAACAAGTCACACAATGGGTACAAGGAGCAGATTTATGCACTCCATCTTACAAAGCGCCAACCAATGAAGCTAGAACAGCAGCAGATGTGTCTACACGACAGCGAACACGGCTGCAAAATTCTACACAGTGCCAGCTGACAAAGCTGGAACAGCAATAGATGTGGCTGCAACGGCAACGTACTCGGCTGCAAAATTCTACACAGTGCCAGCTGACAAAGCAGGAGCGACAGCAGATGTGTCCGCAACGCCAGCAGACATGGCTGCAATAGTCTACAAACTACCAGCTAACAAAGCAGGGATAGCAAGAAATGTGTCCACAACGGTAGCGAACACGGCTGCATCATTCTACACATGGCCAGCAGACGAAGCTGGAGCGGCAGCAGATGTGTCCGCAACGATAACAGAAACGGCTGCAACCCTCTACACATTGCCAGCTGACGAAGCTGGAGCGGCAGCAAATTTTTCTGCAACAGCGGCAACAACGGCTGCAACCCTCTCCACAGTGCCAGGTGACGAAGCTGAAGCAACAGCAAATTTGTCTGCAACGGCAGCAGACACGGCTGCAACCCTCTACACATTGCCAACTTATGAAGCTGGGCCGGCAGTAGATTTATCCGCAACGGCAGCAGACATGGCTGCAACACCCTTCACATTACCAGCTGACAAAGCTAGAGCGACAACAAATGTGTCCGTAATGGCAGCAGACACGGCTGCAACCCTCTACACATTGCCAGCTGACGAAGCTGGAGCGGTAGCAAATTTGTCTGCAACAGCGGCAGACGCGGCTGCAACCCTCTACACAGTGCCAGCTGACGAAGGTGGAGCAACAGCAAATTTGTCTGCAATGGCAGCAGACACGGCTGCAACCCTCTACACATTGCCAACTTACGAAGCTGGAGCGGCAGCAGATTTTTCCGCAACGGTAGTGGACACGACTGCAACTCTTTACACATGGCCAGCTGACAAAGCTGGAGTGGCAGCAGATAGGTCTGCAATAGTATCGGACACGACTGCAAATCTCTACACACAGCCAGCTGACGAGGCTGGAGCGGAAGCAAATCTGTCCGTAACGGCAGTGGACATGGCTGCATCACTCTGCACATTGCCAACTGACGAAGCTGGAGCAGTAGCAGATTTGTCTACAACAACAACGGATACTAATGAAGAATTTGACACACAACGGACTGACAAAGTCGGAGCGACAACAGATCCGTCCATTACGGTAGCGGACACGGCTACAATATTCGTCACATTACCAGCTAACGAAGTTGGATCGGCAGCAGATTTGTCCGCAACGGCAGCGGACACGGCTACAATACTTTACACAATGCTAGCTGACGGAGCTAGTCATGACGCAACCATTCAACAATTTCAGACACAACTCACCAGTTTGCCGATTTTTATGGCGAGCAAAGCTTCTGGGTGGCACCACTCCCCCTTGCCGACAAGGTGCTGCCATCTGTTCAATGTCTCGGTGAAGGCATTCAACACTTCTCCTGTGCTTGCGAAGGCTAGCGACACTTCTCACCACTTTCTGTGGAGCTGGAAAATATTTCCAAAGAGCACCAGTTGAAAAAAAAATCATCGTTTTGAAGGTCAGCATTACATCGAAGGAGCCAACATCCATTATCAAAAAATTCACAAGCTCAACCAGAACACCCTACACGACCACCACCTCTCCTAGATGTTCGTATCATGAGCGGCTGATACGACAGAATCTCCAAAGTCAGATCCCTCGCCCATTGACGGATCCTAAGCTGCCTTTGCCGCCGAAACCGTGCCCACTGCCGCGCTGTGTACCCTGGAGGCACCGAACCAGCGGTGTCTTCATCCATGTGATCTGCGACCATCGTCACAACGCTCGTCGCAGTACTGTCTTCGTACAACGAAGCCAAGGAACAACGTCTTCCTCGTCTCACGCCCAGACGCGGAGTAAGAGAATCCATGGCTGGGATCTGGCAAGAAGACTTTTTCTCTATTCCACCCATCGGCAGAAATGGAGTTGATGACTCCACTTGTCCCACGTTCACGGGCACCACCTTCGCCACCTCCTGCATCGGTGCCCCTTCCTGAAGCACGGGAAGTGAACGAGAAAGCAAAAAAATATTTTCCTCACTCGGAGCGTCCACAAAACTAGGCCTCCAGCTGTCTTCATCGTCAAATTCCACTTCGGCAAAATTCGACAGTGGAAAATCATTCGTCGGTGGTGCCTCTGGAGATGTTCCTTGTGTCGCAGCAGCTGACGGAGAATTTCCGTTGATCTTGACATCGTAGAAGATGATTTCCTTGGCCACGACATCACTCCGCCTCACATCGGAGGACAAGGATCGCTCCATCTCCACAGGGCGCCTGCAAGAGAATATTATATCTTCGACTTCTTGCCTCACAAGCCTCAAGGCCACAGTTCTGAGTGATGGCTTTCAAATGCCAGAGTCTTTGGCTTTTATAGTGGGATTGGAGGACTTCAACTGACCCTCCAAGTGCACCATGACTGGACGTGGGAGCTCCCACATCCTCTGCTTTGGAAGTTACTGGCAACTTCCACCTCCATCCTGCAAACAAACGGCCTGAAAAACCGCCCCAGGCAGTTTCCACAACTTCCTGCCAACTTTCCAGCTTCCTCTCCAATGAAAGGGGCGTTTCTGTAAACCTCCCCGACAACTGCAGCGTTACAAGACCGAAACCTCCAAGCGACGCAGTCTTCATCTTTCGAGGCCGGCGGGGCAGTTTGCGCAAACCTCCCCCTCACAACCGCGCCTCATCTGGCGGTTTCGAGCAACCGCCGGCGAGCAGGAGACCGGGGATCGACGGCATCACTCGACCGCCCGCTCGTTGGCGGCCCGTCGACCGATCGCTCGAGCCTCGCTCGAACGAGGTCGACTCCCTCCCTCTTCCTCGTAGTTTCCTTGGAAACTGCGACCCTCGCACTTTTCACGCGGATACTGCGAGGACCGTAGTATCCGCGGATAGTGAGAAAGGAAAGGGGGGGGAGCGAGTGAGGGCTTGCTCACGACATCCGTGGACCTCGCGGCAAAAAAAAAAAACAAAAAAAAGGCGAGACTTCGCTCTACGCGCCCAGCCCTACTCCTTCGACCGAGCACAATCCGCACCTTCTTCACATTCNAGACCGGGGATCGACGGCATCACTCGACCGCCCGCTCGTTGGCGGCCCGTCGACCGATCGCTCGAGCCTCGCTCGAACGAGGTCGACTCCCTCCCTCTTCCTCGTAGTTTCCTTGGAAACTGCGACCCTCGCACTTTTCACGCGGATACTGCGAGGACCGTAGTATCCGCGGATAGTGAGAAAGGAAAGGGGGGGGAGCGAGTGAGGGCTTGCTCACGACATCCGTGGACCTCGCGGCAAAAAAAAAAAACAAAAAAAAGGCGAGACTTCGCTCTACGCGCCCAGCCCTACTCCTTCGACCGAGCACAATCCGCACCTTCTTCACATTCGGGACACAGACTACGTCCGGTTTTCGACAACAATTTCAGAAGTATCATTTTCTTCCGAAACCGACTCCTTCACGTGTCTTCAAGACAATGATCCTTCCACATTTCCATGAAGGATCATCTTCAACACCGGCCATCATCAACTGAGGGGGGGTGTTGTGATTTACCCAGTTTCGATGGCCGGGTTTGGCTGAAATGCATCTCGTGGTGCATTTTATCTACTTTGGAGGGCCAAACAATTCACCTCCTTAAATGGATGGAAGGGAGGTTCAAATCCCTTTCTCTACAATATCTGAGGTGCACTTGGAGGTCTTTGAAGGCTATAACCCTTCAGCTTCCAGCTGAAGGGTAGTTGGTCAACCTCTTACTACCTCCTGGTGACCCTTCAACTACCAGTGCATCTTCAACCTCCAGTGGCTGCCAGTGACCATTCATCTTCCAGGTGACCCTTCAGCTGGCCTGGGTGGTTATGTAACCTCCCAGGTGGTTATGTAACCACCTAGGTGGTTATGCAACTACCTAAACCTCCAAGGCCAGAGCCTCCAAGGAGGCCCTCCCTGGACTACTTAAGGGGCTCAGTCTATTCAGTCCATTATGCCTTGACAACGCCTTCATTCATCATCAGATTCCTTTTGATTCCTCTAGAGTCTACCTCTACAAGCCTCAGCCTCTGACACTGTAGCTAGTGCCTTAGGAAGCACCTCCTAGAAAGGCCTGCGCCTTCTTCAGTGCAAGCTAGTGGCTCTACAAGTTATCCGTTGCAGGTCTGGTTTTCTACACTTAGTCTCAAGGCATCCAGGGCGAGTGCCCTGTGGGTCCACAAGTGTACACTTCTGGCTACATCCCTGCAGTTGGTTCAGGGAACTCTTCATGTACTTCTCCAAGTGATCTACAAATTCCTACACATATTTCAGATTCTTCTGTGCACGCCTTTGCCTTCCAGATTTCAGTCCAGTTTCACTCATCCACCTTCCGCAAATCTTAACACGGCACACCACGTTTTCTACCGTGAATCAGGTGCCGAGGAAGAACTCTTCTTCTAGTTGAATAGAGATCCGAATTATGAGGACAAGGAAACACGTTTGGAAGCAGAAGCTGAGGAGACCATGCGGTTGTTCCGGATGGAGCCACGCTCCTTGGAGCAGACCGAGGCTCCACCATACACCCAGTTGTGGGAAAGGCACCGTGTACTATGTCCTAGTGGCTCCACTGGTAACTTTTGTGTCCCGTTTTGTACTCATTTGACTGTCATGTTGTCATGAAAGTCCGGTCTTGCCGTTGTGCGTTCGTCATACTTGTGAAGAGTACTTCTTTGACTGTCATCCCGATCCACTAACTTCAAGGTGGGGATGCTTCGCGAACTCCCTGTCCTCTCCTTTTTGCAGCAACGTCAGACAGCTCCCCCGATTCTACGACGAAGAAAAGGAAGGCAGATGGTGACCCCCTTGTGGAGGGCAGGAAGTTGCGCAACATGGCTGCATGCAGGGCGGCCATTGAAGACTACGCGGTAGCAAACCGCTTTGAGCTACAGTGGGTGCACAGTGAGCATGGATGGATCGACGCACGATGTGTGGAGGCTGTTAGACGTGGTTGCGCGTGGCACGTTCGCGCAGTTGTCTCTTTGAATTTGGGCATAATGAAGCTATCCCATGTCACAAAAGGGCACTGCTGCACCCCGACTACTGGCCGTGGGAGCCCTACCCAAACCACAAGGTGGATTGCAAGGCATATATTACAGCAAGTGGCGCGGGATCCGACAACACCTCCAACCACACTCAGATCCATAATCAAGGAAGCCGCGGGTATTCAGGTGGCCAACAGCATGCTGTACCATGCAAGAAGTATAGTCCAAGGAAACCACATGGGCGCCAAGGCAAAATCATTTGCTTTTTTTCCAGCGCTATGTCAGGAGGTACGTCCCGCCTTGTATGTGAAAGTCTTGTTGTCCTACCTTTTCACTTCCATCTTTGAAGGTGTTCTAAATTGCTCATGTGTACTTGCACATGAAACGCATTGATCAGGCTACGCATGCTATTACACAGCAGGATGCACAGAACAAATTCAAGTGGGCCTTTGTGGCGCCTGGCGCCACCCGCCTTGGTTGGAACTACAACCGGAGGATTATAACAATGGACGGTGCATTCCTGAAGAACGCCCACAAGCAAGTCATGCTGGTCTCACAATTGTCTTACGCGAACGACCACGCATGTCCGATGGCATGGGCTTTGGTGTCTAGTGAGAAAGAGAAGACTTGAATGTGGTATTGCGAGAATTTGGCAATAGCTTACCCTAGCACTTGTACTGCAGGTGCCGTCATTGTGTCTGAAAGAGAAGCTAGCCTGGCGAAGGCCCTGGTGCGACACTTGTCTGGTGCAACCCACACTTATTGTGCCTGGAATCCCCGCAGAAACGTTCAAGAGAAGTTCGGAAAGAAGGCGGCCTACTGGGCTTGGAAGTGGGCACAGGCACTGACCCACGACCAGTTTCACCGGGCAGCATGTCACCTATAGGCAGTGAGCAAACGTGTTGCCGACTATCTCATCTCAGGCCGGGACAGAGAAGGAGGCATACCTCTTCAGAAATGGACCTCATACATGTGCCCTGTACCTCGGGAGGGGCATATCACCAGCAACGCTTCACAATCATTGAACCCTCATTTGAGGAGCCTCTGCAAACTCTACCCCTTCTACTGCTTCCTGCAAGTGTACTACTTTGTGCAGGGCATCATAGCTTAGCACCGCGAGCAGATCGCCAAGTACGACAAGACTCTTGCCCTGGCTCCGAAGAGATGCCTGCTTCAGTGCTTTGCAGTTGCGCGTGACTACGACGTTATCATCGAGGGTCTGTCGTTGGAAGTGGTTCATGGCCCAACAAATGTACGCCGGCACGTGGATCTTGCCATGGGAAGCTTTGAGTGTCATCGGTGGCGCAAATTCGGCCAGACATGCCAGCATGCGTGTGCACTCATGATGGAGGTGGACGAGGAGCCGACATCGCACGTGAGCCGCAGATAGACCGTGCAGTATCAGAGCCTCACCTATGGCAACCCTCTGCCCTCATTGTCTTCTACCGGTCTGAACCAACCTGCGCCACCTGGTTGGGGCCATCCCTGTCCGTGGCATGGCCGTGGTCGTCCTAGAAGTGCCCGCATGGAGCGTGCACCGCTCCGGAAACGGAACTTTATCTGCCTGAACTGTGGCCGTAAGGGGAACACAAAGAAGAGGTGTCCAAGCCCTGCTGCACCTTGGCCTCACAAAGCTGCAGTTGTACTAAGAGCAGAACAAGAGGCAGTATCAAGAGGAGGACCTGCTCAAGTTGAGACAAATGAAGGGGCGGGGCAAGAAACGGGGGCAGCAACGGGCGACAGTGAAGCTTCGACTACGACCCTGAGGCATACCCCAAGGGGTCCTCGATGGACGACAAGGTTGGTGAGGCAGCCGTGGATGACTTTGACGACATCGTGTCGAAAAGTGGCAGTGAGGAATCCTAAGGGTATGTGGCGGAGCCGAAGACCAGACTGCTGACACAGGAAGAGCACAACGCTCAAGGTGCTAGGGTGATGGAGGAGCATGGTGAACTGGAGGAACATAGAGAGGGTGACACAGGAGAAGAGGCGGAAGACGACGACACGGATGATGAGGCAGATGCAGATGTCCGGGGTCATGCAATAAGAGGCATGGATGCACCTGGCATTTAAGGTAAGATATTCCAATAGTTCTGTGTTTAATTTGTTATAGAAATGTTCATTACATGGACACACCAACATCCATTTCTTACCAACATTTTCATTTCATTGTGCAGGCGTATATTGGAGCATTCCATCACCGCATAGCCAAGGTTGGAAGCAAGTACAAGCCCTGGGCTGCGGTGTGCGCCGCATGGGCAGTGGGCGACCAGAGTCTGTGTAGAACATAGTAGTTTCCTTGTATTAGGCATGGCTGTGATTCCTATTCATGTGGTTCCTTTCAGCCGTGTTCACACATTTGCTTTCAATAAACTACCCAAGTCCATGTTCTCGCAATGGTGAAAATGGGAGTGCACTTATTCGAGAAGCTAAACTTTTTGCATTACAAAACCAAAGAAGACATACCATTTCATGTACAGTGACTACCATGGCCCATGCCTCCTTGCAATGTATAAAAGCATAGACCACAGTCATTTGTACTTCTCTCCAACATTTCTAGTCTTTGTCAATGGAGTGCACGCTTTTTCCAACAGCACTACCTATGGTGACTTCATTTCTGTGTGGAGCTGGCACATGTTATTTGACGTCGAGGTTGCACACAGAATGGAGACCTTTAGAGGTGAGGGTGTACTACAGCATGTGCCCTGAACCCTTTAACACGGGTTCTCTTTCAGAATACACACCGGAAGAAGTCTTCTATGATGTTGTGGAAGACCTTGACAACGGGACGGTCAATAATCCTGCTCGTGCACAGGCTTTTGGCAGTACTGTGCGCTTCTGCCCCATGTGCGACATCATTGGGTGGATCCAGACACTACCCCCACAAGTGCAGAGGTGGATAGTGAACGGCAAACCTGGTCCTTTCGAGTAATGTGCTCTCTGCATGAAGTGGTGTTGCTAACGTCATCCAAACCTTTGGTTCATTCTGTCATTGAATGGTGGAAGATCAGGATTTCTGCTTCTCGTGCTTGCAATGTGAAAGGAAACCATGCTAATGTGGTCCAAAACATATGGAATCAATACATGGCCTACCACATTGCTTGAATGTGTGAGGTATCTGTCATATGAGCTGAAAGAGAGGGTCTGGAAAATACAAAAATGCCTGTACTTCAGGTAGAAAATGTCATGGCAAAAAAACTCATGTACCCGGTCCTAAACCGCCCAAAGTGGTCGTAGTCATGCGCACCATAAGGGATCCGGATGGACCCATGGCTACCAGTGTGGTGGAAAGAGAGGAAGGCAATGTGCCAGTTGCACACACATTATGTGGCAGATGTTTCAGGTTCAATCTTTAGTCTAGTAACAATGATCCCCTGTGTTTCGTATTCTGCAGCACACATTGCATGAATATGTGAGGTATCTGTCATATGAGTTTATAAATAGGGTATGGAAATTATGAAAATACCCTGCACTTGAGGTACAAAATGTCAAGAGAAAATAACACATACACCCGGTCGTACACCGCACTAAGTGGTCATACACTTGCGCACCATAAGGGATCCGGGGGGACCCATGGCTGCCACTGTGGTGGCCACCACCTAGGACGGTGATGTGGCAACTTCACACACATGCTATGGCACATGTGACAACTTCTAGGGTTAGTCTATTAGACAATGATCCGCTGTGTTTCATTTTGTGCATCACACATTGCATAAATATGTGAGATATCTGTCATATGCGTTGTAAAAGAGGGTCCAAAAAATACTCGAATACCTTGTACTTGAGGTTCAAAAATTCATTACATGATAACCCATGTACCCGGTTGTACACCGCTCAAAGTGGTCAGAGTCTTGCGCACCATAAGGGATCTGGATGGACCCATGGCTGCCACTGTGGTGGGCACCAGGTAAGACGGCAATGTGGCAGCTTCACACACATGATGTGGCACATGTCGAATGGATCACATGGAGGGGGTCCCACATTCTTTGAGTCCCAGAGGGTCTTGATCTTGTTCCACGTGACCCATGCATCAAACTTGTCCATACGGGGTCGTGGAGGAAGAAGTTCTCCCCATGGACATATCGAGGAGCATCTGTTCCTCCATCCCACAACTGGAGAGGTGGCATCGGACAACCTTACAGCTTCAGTGGATATGGAGGAGACATGTTTCCACATAAAAACAATGCAAGAGAAGTAGAATATGCACAAGTCGTGACTTTTAACGATGACAAGGAGCCCTGGTTCAGCATTGCAACGCGTCTTCTTCAGTCTTTGTCCTGTCAAAAGTTTCCCCGTTTACAATCTCGCACACCATAGTGGGTCCGGATGGACCCATGGCTGCCAGTGAGCCGGGCACCATGCACGACGGCAATACGGCGGTTTGACACCCGTGAGCCAGAACATGTTGTATGGGTATGTAGGACACGGGCCGAGTCCATTTGAGTCCCACATGCGCTTGATGTGAACCCACCCGACCCATGCATCATACAGGTCCATGTGGCATGCATCGTCGACAACTCCTGTCCATTTCCCCGGAGGCGGAAATGGACGACCCTTTAGCAACAAGTGGTGCGAGGATGCCATGGCCTGGTAGGGAATTTAACGTTGTCAAGAACAAGTTGCCAATGCCGTCAAATTACCTCATGAACACCTTTTATGAGCTCGGTTTGTGCAACAGTTGGCCTTCTGCACCCTTTCCACTATGTCACATCAAAATGGGTCGTTGTCGTTGGCGAGGTGGCGGTTGGCGTTCTACCTTGTCAACGAGGCTGACGAGGATCTCTCGGTTGTCACTAGCGGCCCAATGTTCTTCGTCGGCAACATATCCGATGACACGTGTGTAATGCCTCCACGCACGCATAGCATTAATTGATGCAAATGGTGCACAACGAAGAACGATATGCGTCAAACCTAGGTCCGAAAGGACATGGTTTGTGCACAATATTTTCCCCACAACCTGTGTCTTCCGCACCCCCCCCGGAGGTTTGGCGTCGTACCTGTGCTTGGGCACAAGGGTTCCGCTCCGTTACTATTCACGTTTGAGTGAATAGTGCATGGGCTACGGAGCTATTGATTTATATCGATTCCTGGATGAGTAATTTTTTTTACCACATGGGCGTCTGGTTGATTTCTTGGTCGTCGTTGATAGGTGCGTTATTTCCTACGGTCCATTGATACCTGTGCTATTTCTCGCTCGAAGATGGGCGATTGAGTTTTATAGTTCCGAAAACTGGGTATATAGTGACCGAACCCATGAATATAACAAACCTTCATTATATAATTGAAATCTAAGCGCAAATCAGATGTTTATTGTAAATAATGTCATCTTGCATCATATTTCATTTTTTTGCCCTGTAATTATGGTTCCCATGGAAGGGGAGAATAAATTCAGTAACCATAATAAATTACCATTTACATTCAAAGGATCTGTAAATGTTATGAAACACAAAACATTTAAATTTAAAAATTCAATAGCATAATAAATTAATGATTACCCATACCTCAATACTCCATATTTTATGATATCATGTCGTAACATGATTAATTTTAAGGGTTCGGTCACGAGAAACCCGAATAGGAGGAATATAAAACTGATTCGCCCGTCGTCGAGCGAGAAATAACCTAACTACCGATCAGCTGCCACTACCGCCACGCCAAAAACAAAGGAAACAGACAAAAATGCATGGCGAGACCACATGCCATGCGCTGACGATGCATGGTATGCGGCGCCCTCCGCTAGTATCACAAACCCTTTTGTTAAAGGGTTTGTGATACTAGCGGGGGGAGGTTTGTTTAGAGTTTAAGGGGAGTTCGAGACTCCCCATGCGTTGAAAGGGAACCTGCTGGGCCCCGCTACCGCGGAGCCCAGCAGGAGCCCGCATAAAAATAAAACCCTAAAACCTCGAATGTAATTCGGGGTATGGTTTGAATGCGGTTTGTGTCAAAATCATAGGTTTGCATTTACAAAACATTATCCAAAAAAAAGAAGGGAATTTTCGCTCGATCGCGAGGGAGCGATGACCGCTTTGTTTTTTTTTGTCACGCAAACCCCCCACTTTGATGTAAAACCCCAAATCGAACTGGGGGGTTTGCGTGACACAAAAAAAAAACCAAAGCGGTCATCGTTCCCTCGCGATTCTTACGTGGGAGTGATCTCCGCATGCAGGATTTTTTCATGCTCGCCCGTCGACGCATGCCGCGAGCGAGCATGACTTCGACTGGGCTTTTGAGTTTTGTTTTGCCGCTACGGTGCAGATCAGAGTCACACTTTGCGTTTTATGGGTATCTGAGCTATTTGGCCCAAATTTTAAACCTATTTCATTCTGGAGGTATGTAAAATCGCTATTGTAGGTACTTTAATTTTAATTTTAAAATGGTTACATTCCTAGAACCACTATAACATGTACATCTGATCTTGCAATGAGACCCAAGGGACACCACGAAATCATTTTGATCCAGATTTAAATCCAAAATGAGGAAAGTATGATACTTCTTGGTTCACTGAAAACCATAGCCGTTCTAACATGAAAACTATGGGTAGATAATTCCACTCTTAGAAACTTGTATGAAAACATTCGGGATTTTTAGAACCAAATAAAATATTACAAACATTTCACCGAATCGCATTCTATGAACATGAAGTCCAAGGATTGTCAGAAACATTTTGCATCATCTCTAGGATATAAATAGCTTTCATATATCCTCTTTAAAATTAATTCAGTTTCTTCAACTCTGAAATGAAAAATAGTCACATCATTAGCCACACTCAACTAGAGTGCAAGAGGATGTCATTCCTTACATGATAGTTACTACGTTAATCTATGTCTGGCACTTGAAATGCTGTACTGATTACGATAAACACGTGAATGAAGGTTTGAATGACTGAAATCTCCTCATTCTCATTCCCCAAAACGTATGGCTATTCTTTCATGACACTGAGAGAGTCAAACCCTTCTAAATCACAGTTAATTTCAGCCTTCAAGCTACTTCATTGGAGGATAGTACCATTCTTGCTATTTCTACGTTACGATGTTGTGTTTCCTGTGAAATGATGTTATGCACGATTCTTTTAAGTATTTCTTTGGATTTTCAGAATCTATTATGAGGGGAAAAAATACAATTCGAATTGAGCTTGCCTTAGATAGGTTTGTTCGAAATTGTTGAAATTTTACATCTCCATGTAGTTCAGTAAATGATGAAAATCTATTCATTTGTGTATTCGAAATAGGAAACATGTAAAATTTGTTCATAATGATTCATTTAAGACACATGAAATTGAGCATCTCACAATGCAATTGAACTTAAGAATAACTCCTAAATATGAAAAATATGTGATTATTAAAAACATTATCTTCAATTATGAAACTCAAAGTATATGTGATGTTTTTTCCTCTTTCAAATACAAGGAACATATTAAAATCTTGAAAATGATATTTCTATAGATTACTTATTCTCTCCAAAAAATAAGGAAAGCCTACCATTACAGTTGATGGTATGGGTTTGGTGACAGGCCATGTTTATAGCATGACTAGAACCATGTACATGATGAGAACCACTGCATGGTTTTGTCAAAAACCGATATGGGTTTAACGCATGCATTTTCCATGTATGAAAACTGCTTTTGACACTCCATCTCAGGCAAACTTCTTGCTCTTACATGTCTTCTGATGGTCTCATGACCATCCAACATTCTACTTCTTCTTCCTCTTTTTTCCTACTTCTTCTCTCACTCGCTCTAATATTCTCATTCATCTGATAAAGGCGGCTGTGATCATAGCCACAGGCCCCATACTTGAGTCTCCCCCCTGCTCCAGGATTTCTCCATCAGAAAATGTCCATCAAGATTATGTTCGGTAAGCAACGTAACACCCAGTTAGCTGTGCCATTTTTCCTTCTGCTATCTTATCAAAGAGGCATTCTCTAATACCTCAAGAAATGTGATGAAAATCATGATTGCAACCACATACCCCGTCCTTGTGTCACTCCCATGCTTCAGGATTTCCTGATTGTACACCATGAAAAAACGTTCCTAGTCATAGATTGTGGCATGTAGTGTTGGGCGTGCTCTAGATCCCCATGTGATATTATCATTGAAACACCCTCAGTGCCTCAGATATTGCACCAAGAGGTGTCAACTCAGCCACCTACCTCATGCTCGCGTTACCCCCCGGCTCAGTAACCTCTTCATCACACATCAAAAATCAAAGTTCCTTGTCATAAACCACAATGTTTAGCATTATCCATACCCTAAAATTTATTTTGATTTAATTGATGAAACACCCTCAAGTGCCTCCAAGAGTGCATAAAAAAAACTTTGAGTTTGAAGGATAGTCAACAAAATCAGAAGGGAATTGATGTGCCATAAATTACATCACTTGGTGTTAGGCTCGCCCAACCATGTTGTGAATGTAAAAGAAATGCTTCCAAGAAGCTGGAGAGCAACAAAAATTAGAGGATTGAGGCAAACCAGGAATTTTTTAAATTGACAAGATGAAAATGGAGGCAAGAAAAATTAATTAGGCAAGCTATAAACAGTTTCTCATGGTTTGAAACATGCGGTACTTTTGATTGTAATTTCATTCCTAAAACACCGTCAGGTGCCTCTTAGCATACGTCAATAGCCTTGGGCCCAACCAGGAATCTTTCGCTTTCTTTTCCCTCCTTGCTTTGGGACTTCTTCCTCTGACACTGCCCGTGATGCAACCAAATTTGTGCTATTAAAATCAGAATGTATCATTAGCTGTAAGTTGTTTCCCAGTCTCATCTTGTTGATGAAAAACCCCCTGGTTCCAATGAGCGTTTGCCAGGTTCCATTAGCATTACCACACATTGTGTGATTGGGTCCCCCCCTCCCGCTCCGAGATTTCTTCACAAAAAAATTTCCCATTCTTATTTTTTGCCATGAACAGTGGCATGTAATGTCATTCACAACCTAGATTTTGCTATAATGTTCTTCATGAAACCCCAACCGGCGTATCCGAGGGTGCACGGACAATCATGAGCACAGCCATGGAACCCATGCTCGTTCCAACCCCTTTGCTCCAAGAAATCTTCATCTCACCCTGTACATATGAATTGCCTCCAATCAACTACGCCATGTAGATATACTTATACCTTAGTTTTCAGTGTGATTTTATCAATGAGACACTCTTTTATACCTCTAAGAGTGTCTTGGAAGCCATGAATGCACACATGTGCCTCACACACGTGCAACTTTGTAGCATTCAGATTTATTCATCGTACACTCCCAGTCTACGTTTTGATTCATACATTGTGGTGCATATCATTGATTGTGCCCTACTTTTGGTTTTTATTTCATCCTTGAATCATCCTCTAGTGCCTTTGCGTGTGCGCTCTTAGTTTTATGATCAGCCAGTCACCCCCTTTTGATATTTCTTTGAGTGTATTTTCAGACATATTCACAGGGTCCAATGTGCAGATTCACCAATAGCCATGAAATGAAGAAAGAAGGTTTCGAATCGAGAAACGAGAAACAAATGAAAATGAAATGTTCTATATGAAACATAATTTGTTTCACTTATTGTCACACTTTCCCTACAAGCCGTTGCATCCACAAAGACATGATTTTGAGTTATAGGAGACAAATAGGATGTAGAGTGGGGAGATGGACCTGGAATTGATTTTCATTCATATGATGGAAACATGGGAAAACACAAAAATTTCAGCAGTTTGAAGATTCTGATGCATAGCATTAACACTTCATTCGTGCCTCGTGTGGTTTTATGGAGGAAACACCCTCTCATAGGTTGGAGCCAGCGAGGCCGATCAGCCCGAATGGTTTCATGGAAGTGAGTCACGTCCTTGTACTCTCGCATTTCCTATGTGAGAATGAAAGAACCTTTATAAAGTGTGTGCATCCTCATCAATCTCTCATAGATGAAGTGTGATATGGATTCATACATACCTTGAATATTCAAGGTCACCAACCTGGTGCATGCATATTGTTCATCCGTCAGCCCCGAAGTCAGCTTACAGCTCACCTTGTTCAGAATTCCACGGTTTTGAAGTTCTGGAAGTTGAATGAACAAGATAAACCAGTGATCAGTTGGAAGTGAACCAGTTGGCTGATAATTTCTTCCCCTCCACCCCCATCTGAAACCAGGGACTCGTTTGAGGATTCCCGAGTCCCTAAACAAGACCCAAACCTGGATCCTGATTTGTGAATACGAATATGGATTTGAGATTCGTGAATTGGATTCACAAATCCATGGAACTTTTGCAGCATTAGTCTCAGTGGCTCTGTTAGAGTTTAATTCTGCATATGTGGAATACAGGGTGAATATCTATGCCAATCAATGTTTGGAGTTTAACCTCAACATGTGTTTGCTTTTCCTCGATCGCGAATGGCACCAGCCACTTAGATCTGAAATTGTCACAGTCATGTCATCACAAGCAGAAATCTGATGAAGATACTGATGTTGATTTTTATGTCTACCAAATGATTATTGGTAGCTTGCTTCCTTGTTTTATGTTTCTTTGTGACTCTCTCGCTTGTCTTGTCGCAGATATCTGGAAGTCTTGCTGCTGTATGCAGACAGTTGGTATGTTTCTTAAACTTATAACCCGTTCAGAGATGAACAGATTTTACCATAAACTACCTCAAAGGGGTTTTTCTCAGAGGCAGTGGATGTGGGGGAGCTGTAAATGGTGGTTGATAGCTTGACTGCCCAAGAAGTGCCATGTCGCTCACATAGAGTTTGGAGACGTTTTTTGAGTGTCTTATTGGTATACTCAGTCTGCCTATCACTTTTGGAGATGGAAGGCCATTGAAAGCTGGATCATGTGAGTCTCTTGCCCCTTCCACTTTTAATGGATGAGTGAAAATTGTGTAGTATGATGACATTCGTATAGAAAAACCATGATGTTCCCTCGTTTATTGTAGGGATGTATCATAAAATCTTCAAGAACTGGTTGACCACCACAAAAATTGCGTCAAACCCCTCTGGAATGATGGGTAAATTCATAAAAAATTTCATGGAGATTTCTGGACATGCATTTTTGGTACTGACATTGGTTAGGGCAAAACCAGGGCTTTGGTTTTCCTTGACTTATGGCATGGGTTGAGATCACACGTTTTGTACTAGTTTGCAACACCGGCTTGCATCTTATCCCACCATAGTTCCTTCTGGGTCATATGAGTGACCCATAAAGAACATTTAGTCATTTAGTCATTTTAGTTCTTCTCACGCAAATTCCCACCCACGCTGATGTTATAGCAATTCTCCAATAGCATGTCACATAACTCGTTTCTTAGAGGACGGATGACCTTTCGAATGAATTGCCATCACCACAAGCAGCCATTAAACCAATTTTTTTTCTTACGCGTTATAATCCTCGTATCTTTTCATGAATAACCTTGCAAGGTACGATTTGGATCAGAAAGAGGTACTGACATTTGAGCTTTGACATTTTCAAAAATCAAAGAATACCTGGACGACCAAAATATTTGTAGGTGTTGACCAATCAGCAATCGTATCCACTTTCTCCTTCTCCATCATGATCTATCTATTGCCGATGATATGGCCTAAAAACTCGACCAAAGCATGACCAAAGTCCCATTTCAAGAGTTCTCTACAAAATTCATCTACTTGATGAATCTCAAGAATTTTGAGTCCAGATAGCAATACACGAGTTCAATCTAGATAGAAGTACATGGGTTCAATCTGTTCATTCTTGTAATCTATGTCCCTCCATATGTGAACTCGAGTTCACAATGTAGAAATGGACGGCTCAATACCTATGCTCTTCCATGGACTTGAGTGGAAGTCATAGTCATAAGGTGCATGTATGAACTCACTCACTCACAAACACACAACCACCCACACATGTGTTGTCACAATACAACACAAGTGCTTGAGAGGCAAGGATACCGTACTGAACCATGAATTTGCCACAAATGTATTTTTTATTCGCCCATGCCTTCCATAAATTATTCAATGTCGTTTGGGCGAATCAGGTTGATTATTTTGGAAAAGCCAGAATCCGGTGTATAACAGGACTTTTGAAAGAAAGAAAAAGAAAACTACAAGCGGTGTAGTTCGTCAATGACGGACTCACGACATGAATATCGCACAGGAGATTCACATGCCACGTCATCCTGTGTCACGCCAGATTCGTCACCCCCCAATGCCAAACATGCGTTTCTCTGCATGTTCGAGGTCCAAGAGCCCGGTTCGGACGCTTCCTGAAGGCGGACCTGAGACTGTTGGCGAATTTTAGTGCTCCAATTATCCCAGTCTAACGCCTTGAGCAACCACCAATATAAAAAAATAGGGCCTTTTTTTAGGTGACTTTCAATAACACTAAAAGGGGAACCAAAATCCCAGCGAATTTATGATCCAGTACGGTAGTCTCCATGCCTAGCTTTACAACAGCAGAGGAGACTAACATATGAGGTTAGGGTCACATAAGTACGAGTGTGCCTTGAGGGCCACACCTCGTCACCCTCATGAGAGAGTCGCTCATGGGGAAACCTGCACACAATCATAATAAACATTGACGTATCCCCAAAAAAGGGATTCTAAGTCAGATCAAGTCTGGAGCAATATGCAAGGAATGAAATAGGTCAAACAAAGCAGGGGGCCTATCCCATGTATTCTCAACACTCCCCCTTACACCCTGATTTTTATGGTCCATGCCATCTCAAGCCTGCAGCCTTTGCATGAGAATAGAAGAGTGGTGCTGCAAGTCCATTGATAAAAAAAGCTACTTGTTGTTCTTGGGAGTGGACTCCGTGAACAGAGATGTTCTGAATGCGTAGTGCCTCCCACACATTGTGATGCACCACACAAATATGCTTTTTATGCTGATGGTGTACAGGATTCTCTGCAGTATTCATGGCATTTTGATTGTCGCACGTGAGAGGTACCTGCAAGATGAGAATGAAGAGCTCATGCAAAAGAATGCGCCACCAGGTGCCCTCCTTTGCTACGTCACTCAAGGCAAGATATTCTGTTTCTATCAAGCTGGTCGTGATGCAGCCCCGTTTGGCACTCCAAGATACTGCTCCTCCTCTAATCCTGAAGATATAGGCTCATAGCATATACAAAATCGGTTCTGGTGGTGGTGGATGCGTATAGTAAACTTACCACAATCGACTGATACAGGCGTAAATCCACCCGGCCCCCAACGGCATCCTCTGTGGCATCTGTGATGGTGTGCATTCCTTCAGGGGTCACGGGAGTGACAACTGGACCCATATCCTCCAACACTACTGCATACGTTGTTGCTAGCCCCTTCACAAACCTATGTTGTGCAAACTCGATCCACCCTTCTTGCCGGTTCCTCTTCACCTCCATTCCCAAAAATATACCAACTTCCCCCATGTCCTTCATCTTCTACCGCCTACACAAGAGCTCTTTGGTGATGTTCGTCTCAGTGATTGATGGAGAGAAGATGAGCAGGTTGTCAATGTAGACAAGGACTGCCACAAGGTTCGAGCCTGTCCCTCTCAATAATAGTGAATGGTCTGTTGCACTTCTATTACATTCTCCATCGGTCAACCCAGTTGCAAATTCCTTGTTCCAAAATTTTGGAGTCTGTTTCAATCCATAAAGTGCACGCTTCAACGGTCAAACTCTAACAAAGCCATCATCAACCCCCTCGGGTTGGACCATGAGATTTTCTTCTTGAAGTTTTCCATGAAGGAAGGCATTCTTAACATCCATCTGATGAATCTCCCAGTTGTTCTATGCTGCCAAACTGAACAGTCCTTGACTGATGGAGTACTTTTCCACTGATGCAAAAGTATCCCCAAAGTTATTTCTTGGAATCTGTGAATACCCCTTTGCTGTGAGGTGCGCCTTGTATCTATCATGATATTTGACAGTAAAAACCCGCTCTTCTACCACTTCAATTCTGCCAGGTGGTAGGGGTACCTTCTCCCATGTATCAGAATCATAGATTTAATTTAGCTTGGCTTCAATGGCCTCTTTCCACAAGTGTGCCTCTGCACATGCGACAACCTCTTTATACGTGGATGGAATGAACAACTTCATTGAATGGCCTAAGTGGATCAAAGAACCTTTGCTGTTTTATTACCATGTGACATCAACTCTGATTGGTGGTTTGATGCAATTCAGTGCCTGCCCAATGATTGTATTGCACATGCCTTTGTTTGAATTCCACTTGACATCTTTCAATCTCCCCCCTCGGTGACATTTTGGCTCATCAAATGTTGCTCTACTCTGACCTGAGAACTCAGCTGCTCTTTACTCTTGCTCTAACATCAGACGCATGAAGGGACCAAATGAACCCAGGTCACTGGCTGCCCTTGCCTGCTGCAGTGGAGGACATGTTGATGGAGATAGAGCTGTCTGGAGATATGTAGGTGAAGGAGGAGGAGATTGTTTTTCAGTTGAAATCATGTCACTCTTAACTTGTGGCAAGGCACATGATTAATCCATGCCTGGGATAGGGTCACTTTGCTGCTGTGAACGTTGCTGTTGTTGCTGATGGTGCCGTACCTACTTATGTGACTGTTGTTTTTGCTGTCGTTCCTACTTCAGTTCCAACATCTCTTCATGTCACTACTACTGTGGAGAAGGAATGTCTCATAGAGGATAGACTGGAATCGTGGTTGCATTTAGGGTACTCGACTGATGAGAGGAGGGAGAAGGTGAGTGAGACTTCTACACAGGATGCAAATGTTGAAAGGTACCCCGATGCCTTGCTTGATAATAATGAAGTGCAAACCAGGTCTCATAGAACTCCATGTATCGTGATTCAACCAATTGGCGAGTCTCCAAATCATAACACTGCCAAGCCTTTGATGTCAGGAATGCTTTCCCGGCATACCATGAACCACCAAAAGTGTCCACGGCTACTTAGTGCAAAGAGACTTCCAAGGGAGGTGTGTGATTTGGGTCGCCACAACACCGAGGGAGAAGAATTCTGGAAGAATACAGATTGCGGAAAATGAGAAAGGCTAAGTACCATTACTGGTTAGTTATTTTGGTGAGATTACATCATATTCGTATAGCCTGTGATCTAAGCTTTCAAATGCATCCAAGAACGCCCAAAACGGAGCAGTAGAGGCCCTGCTACGGCCGTCAAAGTAACCCTTGGTGGAGCCGCCCACCGTGCCTTGCACGCTAGGCAACGGGAGGCGCTTCGACGATGACCCGTCGGAGCGCCTTTCCTCGCCCAAAAGTCAAGGAAAAGTTCACACTGGTCAAGGAGGTCCCTCTGGTCACTTTTCTCATGCTCCTGGTGCATTTGGAGCTTGTTGGAAACGAACTCGGACCATCGTGGTGGAATAATCCTGTCATCAATGATGGAGAACCAGATTCCACCCGCCGACCACCCAAATTGTGGATGGGGCTAACTTTCTGAATTCTCAACCAAATCGAGCAACTGAAAGCTTGAAACTGTATGGCAGAATCCAAGGAGTCTAAATATGAAATCCGATCAGACATCCAACCACTCTCTAGTGGCTGAATCAGGAAAATGGCAAACGGAATCCATGGCAAGACCACTTTTTAACAATCTCCGCCGTGCACCTTCCATGCCGGATGCCTCATGCTCACTCTCACTCGTCCTCTCCTGTGCCTTCAAGCCCTTCATAGCTTGTCAACCCAAGCCTTGCAAGGCTGATGACGTGCCAATCCTGGGGCTGCGCCTTAGTCAAGCAATCCGCAAGCATGTGCTTCGTGCTGTAATGCTACAGCACAACCCGTCCCTTCTCCGCCATGTCGCGCGCGTAGTGGTAGCGCACGTCAATGTGCTTCTTCCTCCTGTGCTGCGTCGGGTTTTTGGTCAGCGAGATGGAGCCGGTGTTGTCCTCTTGAATCGCCGTAGGCTCTTGCTGTGGCACGCCCAGCTCCCCAAGCAATTTGCGGAGCCACACTGCTTCCTTGACCGCCTCGGCCAAATCAATGTACTCCGCTTCCATTGTGAAGGTGGTGACACAGTCTTGCTTCCTTCTGCACCATGAGACCGCTGCACCTGCAAGGAAGAACACATAGCCAGAATTGGACTTCCTCTTCTCCACATCGCCAGCATAGTCCGCGTCAGTGTAGCAGACCAACCGCAAGGGGTCTGACATCCCCTTTCCATCGTACTTCAGGCACGCATGCCGCGTTGGCTGTAGGTACTGAAGGATGCGTTTCCCCGCCTGTCAGTGTAGTCGCCAAGGGTTGGCCACATACTTTCTCACCTGACCCACCGCGTAGGCCAAGTCCGGCCGAGTCGCCACTATGGCATGCATTAGGCTGCCCACCACAGATTGGTAGGGCACCTTTGCCATGTCCTCCTTCTCCTCTTCAGTTTGCGGTGCCATTGCCGCACTCAGCTCACAGCTTGTGGAGAACGGACTGTCCACTGGTTTGCAGTCCTCCATGCCGTACCGCTTCAGGACCTCGGCCACGTACATGGCCTGCCCCAGCTCAAGCGTGCGCGCCCTCCGGTTCCGCGTGATGCTCACCCCGAGGTAGTACTCCAGCTCCCCCATGGCCGTCATCTTAAATCTGCTACTCAGCTGCTCCTTGAGCTGCTGCAAAGCCGCGAGATCTGATGAACACAGGGTCAGTTCTTCCACGTAGAGTGCGACAATCTGATGGAGTCCCTTGCTATGCCGCACGTACACACTGTGGTCTGACTCATAACGCTTGAAGCCGAGCTCTGCCATGTAGCCGTCCATCTGTTGGTACCAGCACCTGGGCGCCTATTTTAGCCCGAACAATTCCTTCCGCAGCTTGCACACCTTGCCCTCCGGCACATCCACTCCCTCTGGCACCTCAAGGTAGATCTCTTTATCGATGATGCCGTTGAAGAATATCATCTTGACATCTATTTGGTGGATCTCCATGTCCTTTCCGGTTGCCACCACGAGGATCGTCTGGATGCTTGTGAACTTGGCAACGGGCGCAAACGTCTCATCATAGTGTTTGCCTTTCCGCTGCGCGTACCCCTTCGCCACTAGCCGCGCCTTATACTTCTCCACCATGCTGTCCTTGGTGAGCTTCATCTTGAACACCCACTTGGAGCTGATCACCTTCGCCCCCTCAGGCCGATCCACCAGCTCCTAAGTACCATTCTGAGCAAGGGACGCAAGTTCAGATTTTATTGCTTGGCCCCACTGCTGCCCATCAGGCAGTGCAAGTGCCTCTTGCATAGTTTTTGGCTCTGTTGCGGCTGCCATCATGCACCGCGCCATGCCGACCCAGCGGCCTGTGCTCGCTTCATACCGCTTCACCACATTCCATTGCCTCCGGATGCGACACGGCGACCTTGGCCACGCTGGCTGCTGGTCCTGCTGCTGCTCTGCTGCAACGTTGTCCTCGGCTGCGGGCTCCCCCACGTCGACTGCTGCATCCTGCGCTTCAGCAGCACCTGCACCTGCTGCCTTGCCCTGCTGTGCTCCAGCACCATCATCCTCCGAGGCATCAACCTCTGCAGCCGTCGGCTCCTCCTCATGTTCAAGGAGTTGGAACCACTCCCCCTGCTTTGGTGAGTGCGCTACGTCGATGTTGTTGTTGCTGCTGTAGTAGCTCTGCTGCTCATCAAACGTGACGTCATGGCTGGTGATGATGTCCTGCGTCCGTGGATCAAAGAGGCGGTACGCCCTGAGCGCACTCTCGTGTCCGAAGAACGCGTACGCCTTTGCACGCGGGTCCAGTTTGGAGTCTTTTCATTGCGCGGCCTGCACCAACGCATGCGCCTTTCACCCGAACGCCTTCAGGTGCGCCACGCTTGGTTTGCGCCCGCTCCAAGCCTCCTGCGACGTCTTCCAGCCGCCCTTCCCTTTCAAAACTGCCGTTGGGGTGAGGTTAGTGATGTAGCACGCCGTAATCAAGGCCTCGGCCCACAGGCTCCGAGGCAATTTTGCGTCCACGAGCATTGTCCGTGCCATGGTGAGTAACGTCTGGTTTGCACGATCCGCCACGCCATTAGACTGAGGCGTGTACGGAGTGGTCAGCTGCCACTCAATCCCCTACTCCTTCAGCCACCCTCCGCAGCCCACATACTCGCCGCCATTATTGCTACGTAGCGCTCTGACCTTGCGGCCAGTCTGCCTCTCCACTACAGCGACGTACTTCTTCAGCCTGTCCAGCACTTCGCTCTTCCGCTTCAGAAAGTAGACATAGAGTTTTCTGCTGCAATCGTCGATGAAGGTGATGAAGTACCGCGCACCTCCCATTGACGGCATCTTGATTGGTCCGCACACATCACTGTGCATGACCTCAAGCAGGTTCCCGGCCCGCCGCTGTGCGTCTTCAAACGGCTTGCACTTCGCCTTGCCCACGATGCAAGGCTCACACTTGTGCTCTGCGAAATCTGCTGCTGTGTCTGCTGCACCGGTGATGTTGAGGCCGTGAAACATGTCGCGCTTTGCCATCTCTTGCACGACTACGGACGAGGAGTGCCCCAGTCGCCGATGCCACAGCTGCAGGTCCGCTCCCCCGCCTTTATCGAGGTTGACGATGCGTGCTTGCAACTGTGCTGTGTCTGCTTCCGAGAGAATGACCTTTGTCTCAACAATGTAGAGACCTCCCTCGCGCTTTGCTTCAAGCACAACCTCGCCGCTGCCGTCCATCCGCAGGGCTGCACCTTTCTGCGGAAGAGCACTTCATACCCCTTGTCAGTCAAGCGGCTCACACTCAAAATGTCATCCAGGCCGGGGACATGTTGCACGATTTGGATAACACATTGTGCCTTTTTACCACCAACCACCACCTTCACGTCTACATCACCTTGGCTGGCCGCAGGTTTGACCCTTTCATTGGCGGTCACCATGGACTTTGCAGACTTGGTGTAGTTGATGAACCCCACCTTCTCGACTTGGGTATGCTCCTCCGCACCTGAGTCAAGGCACCGCCGGTTGGCTCCCTTCAGGTCGTGGTTCTTTGTGCCGTTGATGAGTGCCTTCTTACCTTTGGCACCCTTACCTTCGGACTGCGCCTCCTCCGGACACTCCTTGGCCCAATGGCCCTCCTTGCCATAGTTATGGCATGCACCCTTCTTGGCACCCTTCTTGCCGCTGCCCTTACCACTGCCTCGCTTGCCGTTGCTGCTACCACCCTGCGTTTTGGTGACCAGGGCAGTTGAGGATGACAAGGTCTCGCCACTGCTCCGACGGTGTACCTCGTTGCGGATGTACTCGGCGACTGCGTCGTAGGTGAGTTTATTCTCCTCCCAACCTCCCAGCACGGTGATGAGAGGACCCCAACTGTCAGTTTGAGCCATGAGGAGCGCCATCGCTTGCATCTTTGTGTCAATCTTCCACCCCACATCATTGCATTACAAGGCAAAAGACACAATATGCTGCATGGCGGAAATGACTTCCTCACCCTCCTTGATCCTCACCGTCAAGAGTCGCTTCATTGCAAAGATCTTGTTGGCTAGGGATGCTAATTGGTGAATGGAGCAGAGCTTCTTCCACGTGTCAGCTGCCAGGTCGCAGCCATGAATGTAGCCCCACTCAGATGCATACAGCGCCAACAAGAGGAGCATCAGCGCCTCCGTGTTCATCTTCGTGAAGGCAGTCTTCTCCTCGTCCGTTGCGCTCGCATCTTGAACCTCCGTGCCCTTCATAAGCTCCAGCAGTCCCTTGTGCGCGAGGTAGATCTCAAAATGCCACCGCCACAGCTCAAATCCAGGGCAGTCCATGTACTTTTGGATGGGCGAGGACTCCGGCTTCTGCGCCATGTTGAACTTCTGCGATGGACAGTCTCAAAGTGCGACAGCGACGTCACCCGGAGCGACACTCCTGTGCGTTGCGGAAGCCGTGAACGTCTTGGTAGGCAGGTCAGGGTTGTGGGCCCATAACCCTTTGTTGAGAATGCTTTCCCGGCGTGCCCTGAACCACCAAAAGTGTCCAAGGCTACTTAGTGCAAAGAGACTTCCAAGGGAGGTGTGTGATTTGGGTCGCCACAATACCAAGGGAGCGGAGTTCTGGTAGAATACAGATTGCAGAAACTGAGAAAGGCTGAGGACTATTAATGGTAGTTATTTTTGTGAGATTACATCAGATTCTTATAGCCTGTGATCTAAGCTTTCCAACGCATCCAAGCATGTCCAAAACGGAGCAGTAGAGCTTCTGCTACGGCCGTCGAAGTAACCCTTGGTGGAGCCGCCCACCGTGCCTTGCACGCTAGGCAACGGGAGGCGCTTCGACGATGACCCGTCGGAGCGCCTTTCCTCACCCAGAAGTCAAGGAGAAGTTCACCCTGGTCAAATAGGTCCCTCTGGTCACTTCGTTCATGCTCCTGGTGCATTTGGAGCTCGTTGGAGACGAACTCGGACCACCGCGGTGGAATGATCCTGTCATCAATGACGGAGAACCAGATTCCACCAGCCGACCACCCGAACTTTCGATGGGGCTAAATTTCTGAATTCTCAACCACATCAAGCAACTGAAAGCTCAAATCTGCACAGCAGAATCCAAGGAGTCTAAATCTGCAATCATATCAGACATCCAACCACTCTCTAGTGGCTGAACCAGGAAAATGGCAAACGGCATCCATGGTCGGAGCATGTTTTAACATTTGAAACTATGCTTGGTCCGATAAAAATACCTCAACTTCTAGGACCATCAAGTTTCCCAGAATGATCATCTGGAGATCACCAATAACATACGATGCTGCCCCATACCCGGGCTGGTGTTAATTTGGCTATCTCCTGATGCCACAACTGCCACAGAGTTACTGTGAGTTGAAGGTGACCATGGGGGATGCAGTTTCGTACCCAAACTACATACTTCACTCCCTTTCCCCAAAGACTGAGAGGGACTTCTGCTAAAAGCATGATTGTGCAGAATGCTTCATTCAAAGTGCAATTCCACTGTTCTACAACCCCATTTTTCTCTGGGGTCCGAGGAGCTCACATCTGATGTTGAATTCCTTGACTCAGCAAAAACTCCTCAAATGCCTGGCTAGTGAACTCTCCCCCGCTGTCACCACAAAGAATGCATAGTGGATTTCCACACTCCCATTGTGCACGGGGTAACCAATTACAAATGGCGGCAGTGGCATGTCCCTTTTCCTTCAGCGGGAAGCACCACATTATTTGCATGTAATCCTCAAGTAGGCTAAGTACATATCATGCACCATCTCCTGTAGAAGTTGGATGTTGATGACCTGGGGTCCAAATGTCGGTGTGAACCAGTTGTAATGGAGCTGTGGATCTGTGCTCATGGTGAGGAAACGGCTGTTGCGTCATTTTTCTGCCGTGGCAAGCAAAACATGGATGAGTCCTCTGTTGCTTTCGGATCATCTCTTGAATGGTTCTTGTGATAGTGACTAGGTGCGTGAACAAGCAACATGAAGCTATGGGGTCAGGGTCTCTCGGCATTGGGGAGATATTGTATCTTGGTGGAGTGAAAACTTCTTGTGTCACTAGGATTCTGGATGAGTCTGAATGTATGGCTTTTTGTTAAGCAGTTTGTGAAGGGATACGGCTGAGCAGGGTGATTGAAGAATTGTGATTTCTGTTGGTGCGGTCTTGACTGTCTCACAAACCAAGTATATAAGCATGGAACGTCAACTCGTGGATGAAGCAGTAGATGTGGGGATGGTGGAGGTATGCAGTATTAGAAGCTCTGAGTAGCTTGCTGACTTCTTCACCAAGGATATTCCACAATCATAGATGACATCACAGCTCCTTCACTTTGCATGCATGCATGAAAATCCCTCTTGTAAGGCCGCATGTTTATTCACCTGCTGAATATCCCTCCATATGTGCACTCCAATTTTCAGGGAATTTTGTAAGAATGCTGTTACGAAATGAATGAAGCCAATTGCGCTTCATTTCATGGAGTGTGGAGCATGCTAGCTCCAAAACTATAGGGAAAACTCACAGTTTCTACAGGTACTCAACAACGAAGGGGGGCCCTTGTTACGTGTGAGACTTGCTAGTCGATTCTCACCCGCTGGCCGGCAAGCATTGCTTGTTGGTCTCATCAGGGTGCGAGGGCGAACTCACCATATGTCCACCATAAACAGCGGGATAGCACCTACGAGTCTCCATTTAGGCCAGAGGTTAAGAAACCTAGTTTAGACCTAAAATTCATGCAATTCATGGTCCAATCTAGGTCTTGCATCACAGCAAGCACACTATGATGCATGGTTCTCAAGGACAAAGAAAAGGTTTTCCAGTGAGGACAGGCAAGGGTTGATGGCGAGTGGCAGACGAGAGACAAGATGATAGCGCCAACACATGATAGGCTTGGTGAACGCGTGTCCACGCAATCAACGTGGATCACAAGAAACCACTTAATCCTTATTCGTTGAAAATTCAAAGACACATACCGATGATGATATACACAGAGGGTTATCACGCCCCCTTGTCCGAGGATGTTGCATGCATGCAGCTAAGTAGATGGAGCTGAGAGAAGAGTGAGGAGGATGGAAGTGCTTTGGTGAGAAGTTCTGCAATTTTCCTTGATTCCAAGTACCTCACACAATTTTACTACACCTCCTTCCAATGCTTCTCAACAAAGTGATGCGATGTGTGGAAAAACTATCAATATACAGAAGTACTTCCTCCACCATCATGCCCAGCTCCCCAACAGCCGTTGCATCCAGGTTGCTTTGCATTTTTCTTCACCCATGGCCATTTAGTTTGCTTCAGTCACACTGCGTGCCACACAAGAGGGTTTGGCACTGCGCCATGACACAGCATTGGCCCAAAGAAGAAAAATCCACATAGCAATACATGAGCTAAATCCAGAGAGCAGTACATGCCATTACATTGAGAAAGCAATACACGGGCTCAATCCAAACATTAATACATGGTCTCAAACCAGATAATGATGCGTGTTCTCAATACATGTAGCAAAAACTGGGTTCAATCTGGACATAAATGCATTGGTTCAATTGAGATAGCAATACACGAGCCCAATCCAGATTTCATCAAATGCATTCATTCCTGATAGCAATACGTAGGTTCAACCCAAATACAATTACTTGGGCTCAATCCAGATTGCAACTCATACATTTAATCTAGATAGAAATACATATGTTCTATCCAAATAGAAATGCTTGGACTCACTTGAGATAGAAACTCATGGGCTCAATCCATATAGCTCTACCTGGACTCAATCCATATAGTAATAAATGTGATCATCCGGATTGCAATGCGTGCCCTCGATATAGATAGAAAAAAATGGGCTCCATCCATATGGAAGTACATGGGCTCAATTGACACAGAAATTCATGGGTTCAATCCAGATAAAAAGACATGGGTTCAAACAAGATATCAATGCAAGGGCTCAATCAAGAGATCAAGACATTTTTTCAATCAAAAGAGGAAAAAATGGGTTCAAAACAAGTAGAAATACATGGCATCAATCCATATAGAAATTCATGGGTTTAATCTCGATGGTAATCCATGGGTTCAATCCAGATAGAAACAGATGGGCGTTATCAAGATAGAGATTCGTGGGCTCAATCCAGTTAGTGATGAATGGCAGCAATGCAGATAGCAATTCATGGGTTTAATCGTGCTAGAAAAACATGGTATCAATCAAGGTAAAAATACATGGGTTGAATTCAAAGAGTAATACATGGGTTCAATCAAAACAGCGATACATGTTCCTAATGCAGATGGCAGTACATGACCATAATGCAAGTTTAAATTCATGAGTTGAATCCAAATAGCAATACAAGGGTTTAATCCAGAAATGAATACATGGGTTTAATCTAGATAGAAATATATGGGTTCAATCCAGATAACAAAACATGTGTGAAACCTAGATAGCAATGTAGAGGACTGATCCAGGCTACAATATATAGGTTTAATCCATACAGTAATGTATCCATTCTATCCAGATAGCATCATATTCATTCAATCAAGATAGCATGGCCTTAAACCAGATAAAGATACATGGGTTCAAGCCAGGTATTATTGCATGGTTTGAATCCTGAAAGCAACCCATAGGCTCAATCACGATAGCAATAAATGGGTTCCATTCATATGGAAAAACTGTGGATCAATTCAGATATTAAGAAATGGGTTCAATGCAGATAAAAATACATGGATTCAATCTAAATAGAAATAAATTTATCAAGAAAGCGATACATGGGCTATTTAGAGATAGAAATGCATGGATGTAATCCAGATTGTAATACATGGGTTCAATGTAGATACCAATACATGTTTTGAAGCCAAAACATCAGTACGCGGGCTCAATCTAGATATGAAGACATGGCCTCAATATGGATATTAATATATGGGTTCAATCTAGATAGCAAGGCATAGGATACAGATGGAATGGAATTAATCCATATATGAATACATAGCCTCAAACAGCATACCAATACATGGGCTCAATCCAAAGAAACATCCATGTGCTCAATCAAGGTAGCAAAACACGGGATCAAACTAAATATAAATACATGGGTTCAATCAGGATAGCAATTCATGGGCTCACTCCTGATAGCAATACATGGGCGTAGTGATGATATTTATTCATGCACTCAATCCAAATTTCAAGACATTGTCTCAATCCTTATAATTACATAGGTTAACTCTAGATAGAAACACTTGGGTTCAATTCAGATAGAAATGAATGGGCTCAATCCAGATACCACTACATGGGTACACTATCGATAGAAATACGTGGATTTTATCCAGATAGCAAAACACGGATTCAATCCAGATAACATTATATGGGCTCGATCCAGATGGTAATTGATTGGCTCAATCCAGATAGAAATATTTTGGTTCAACCCTGATTACAAAACATCAACTTAATCAAGACAGCAATCCGTGGATTCAATTCATATATCAATACGTGTCTTTAATGAAAATTATAATACATGTGTTCAATACAGAGTGCTACATGGGCTAAATCTAGATAGCAATACATGGGTTCAATCCACATTGCAATACATGTGCTCAATCAAGAAGAAATAAATGCCCTTAACATAACTAGAAATCATGAGTTCAATCCAGGTAACAAAGCATGGGCTCAATCCAGATAGCAATACATGGGTTCAGTCCAGATAGTTGTAAATGGTCTTGATCCAGATATCAATACATGGCACCAATCTAGGTAGCAATACCTAAGCTAAATCAAGACAACAATTTCTGGATTCAATCTAAAGAGCAACACATGGTTTCATTCCAGATACGTAGGTTCATTCCAGAAATAAACACATAGATGTAACCCAAAGAGCATTATTTGCATTCAATTCAGATATCAATGAATGGGCTCAACCCAGATAGAAATATGTGCCATAAATCTGGAAAACAATTCGTATAATGAATGAAGATAGAAATACATGGGTTCAATTTATATATGAATGCATGGCCTCCATCAACATATAAATGGGATCAATCCATTTAAAAATACATGGCATCAATGAAGATGGGAATATATAGTCTGAATCTAAAGAGCAAAACATGGGCTTAATCAAGATAGCAAGACATGGGCTCAATGCAAATCGGCATTCATGACTTCAATCTTGATAAGAGTGCATGTTCTTTATGCAGATATCAATACATGGGATCGATCCATGTAGAACTACATGGTCTTAATCCTGAGATGTATACATTGGTGCAATCCAGATATGAATGCATGAGCTCAATCTAGGGATCAATATATAGGCTCGATCCAGATAGAAATACATTGTCTCTATCCGGATCAAAATACATGGTTTCAATCTAGACAGCAATAAATGGATTCAATTCAGAAATATAAGTTCACGGCTTCAATCCACATAGAAAAAATATGGGTTCAATCCAGATAGCAGTTCATGGGTTCAATCCACACAGTAGTACATTGGCTCTATCTAGATATCAATGTATGTGCTCAATCCAGATAGAAATACATGGATTTAACCCTAGATGCAAGTAAATGGCTGATTTCCTTATGGGTGCCTTTGAAATTTGGGTCCTTTGTGACACTCTCCTCTCGCTATCACTCTGTCTCCCCCCAGCTGACTTTCACACCCATTGCCTGCATGATGTCCTCAGCTGTGCACTCACAGGTGGCAACGCTACCAACTGGTTCCTTGAATTCCAAGAGCCTGAAGCCCATTGCCATTATCCTGGGCATGCAGAGGACTGCTTGCCTTGTTGCTAGGGCCTCAGCAGAGGAGTATCCTTTGCTTCTGCCAGCCCATATGCAGTCTGCTCATGAGATCACCTTCGGAGGCAATGCCGCTAGAAAATCAGAGGCTGCAGCCACCATTGCTTTCAATGCCTTCAAGCCCTTCCCGTGCTTGCCAAGGAGGAGAAGGGAAACATCTTTGGCTGTAACTTTACTCTCCTGATCATCGCAGTCCAGTTCCTGCTCCTGATGTATGCCCTTGAGAGGATCTGGTTCAAGCCCGTTTCTCAGGAAATGGAATCAAGGGATGAGGTGATCCAGAAGAAGTTGACAGGTTTCCACAACAACCCTGATGAGATCAAGTCTCTGCAGTTAGAGGCTGAGGTAGAAGCCCTTCAATCTGTTCTTGCATTCTTCCATGCTGTGAACCCGTTTTTGCCTTAAAAGAAGAATCAAGATAGCAAGGCATGGGCTTAATACATATGGAAATACATGTGTTCAGTCCAGATAGCATCACGTGGGCCCAATTCAAATAGCAATACATGGGCGCACTCCAGATAGCGGTACATTGTTTGAATCACGGTGTAAACAAAAAAGGCTTAGTTAAGATATAATTAAATTGTTTATATAGAAAAGAAATGAATGGTCTCAATCCAAAAAGCAGTACATGGCCTCAATCTAGATAGCAATGCATGGGTTCGATCTAGAAAGCAGTTCATGGGTTTAAACTAGTTTGGAATACATGAGCTCAATCCAGATAGAAATTCATGGGTTCAATTTCAACAGAGATATTTGGGCTCAATCCATTGATAAATGCATGGCCACAATCCATGTAGCAATACACGGGTCCAATTGAGATAGCAAAACATGGGATAAATCAAAAAAACACTCCATAGGTTGGATCCAAATAGAAATTCTTGGGATCAATCCAGAAAGAATTAAGTTGTTTTCACATCAATAGAAAATTTGCAATCAATCAATATATGAATGCATTTGTTCAATCCAAATCATAATACATGGATTGAAAAAAATGGAAATACATGGTGTCAGCCAATATTTTGTTGTGCATAGATTTCTTCTACCACCATGGAAGGAGGATTCTGAAAGGGTCTTCTTCTAGTAGTGTTGGGCAGAGTTTGTGTGCATGGCGACATCTTAAATCATTTTCCGTGAGTGAGGAATAGAATCTGTATGAATCTTATGGTTTTTGAGGAATTTTTCATAGTGTTTGGAGTTGGGAATTGTGCCTCAAAGTTTGAGATCAGAATCACCTTGTCAATGAAGGTGTTTGGGTGCGGAAGTTTTCCTTCAGATATGGGTACAGAATTACTTTGTCTTTGAGTGTGTTAGTGGAATTGTTAAGGTTTTGGGGAATTGTGGTTGAATGTTTGGTTGCACAATTACCTCTTGTGTGATAGTGTTGACAAAAGATTTGGGGTGAAGAATCATGCCTTGATCTTCAGGTGCGGAAATGGTATGCTCCAGGAGGGGTTGTAGTCATTTTTGCGAAAGGAAAAGGCATGGCATTGTGCCTCATGCTTGAATTGTCGAAATGGCCTGCTAGTGAAAGAACTTGAGTAGCCCCTGAAGGCGTGGTATGGGCAACACCATTCAAAGTGCGGAATTTCCTTGTTAAGGCTGTTTACAAGGGTGGAGAATATGTGAAAACATGATTTAGGGTGCAGGATCAGAAGTGGATGTCTCATGGGGGACATGTGAGGGGGGATTTACAAGCAAGCTGCAGGAAGATATGAAGTGGGGAATCATTAAAGGGCCAGCAAGGAAAGAGGAAACAAAGGTGTAGTTAAGGATGCAAGAATCATGAATGGTGGAAAGAGTCAGAAATGCATTGGAGCATTTGGTCAGACCCTGGAACACAACTTAACCAGATGTGGTGGAAAGTTGGGAAGTGAGCACATGGGTGACCAATAACAAACCGGGGAATGCAAGTCAAGATACATAGGGCACGAAGGAAAAACATGCGAGATGAGCATCAAGATGAAGGAACACCACAAACTATGGATTATGAATGGAGGAACTATCATGCTAGGTGCGGAGTAGGGTTTTAGTGATATAGGCTATGAATGCAAGAAGCTGCACTGTGGCACGCTTTCTTAGATGTGAGGACTATATTAGGTGCACAAATTTGTCTTGGCAAGATGACAGTCAAATACAGCCCAAGTGTTTTTGCACAATTCAAATGTTCAAATATCATTTGGTTTCTTTCTTGAGGGTCTGGTGGGAGCTCTGAACTTTTGGAGTTGGGAGAGGAAAAATGGTACAAAAAGAAAGTAATCAACAAGTCGTGAATATTTTTGATATCTTTTACTGTCTCTTAAAAGCCAGCATATTGCACTGACAGGGTTCTACGTACTTGAAGACCGAGAGAATTCACTAGGATGAAACAGATCATGCATGTTTGTGTAAGAGATTTTCAAAATAAGGACACAGACATTTATATTTTGCAAGTTTTAAATACGTTCTCTCAAAATTAATTTATACCCTTTCCTCCAATTTTTTAATCAATGGAGTACCCTTTGATGCCTCTAATGGTGTGCCCAAATCCCTAAGCCTTCCATGCACCCTTTCCTTGACTGATACTATGAATTGGGGTATTTCTTCATTGCACATTGCCTATCAGAATCTTGTAGCGTGAAAAATAACACATTACGTTCTTTATTCCCTATTTTGTGGTGAATTATCATCAATGAAAAACGCTTTGATGCATCCACGGGTCGACCTCACACCTGGAGTACAGCGAAGTACCACTTCCACGTATCCCCTCCTGGTCCAGGGTTCATTCATCACACGCCAATGTTTTTAATTCCATGTTTTAAACTGTATTTTAGAGCGTTATTTGTTTTTTATTCTGTGTTTTTCTTTCATCATTAAAACACCCTTTTGTGTCTCCAAGTGTTCTCCAATAACTATGAACATAACCACACACCCAATGCTTGCTTCATCCTCCTTGTGGGGAACTACTCTATCATGCCCAACCTATCAAGATCATGTGTCCAAAACAACGGTACATAGGCTAAACATGCCCTACTTCCTAGCATTATTTAATCAGTGAATAACCCTTTGGTGCCTTTGGGAGAACGTCAAAAGCTTTCAGGTCTAAACATAATTCTTGGATTGTGGAGGAATAAAACTAGGGAAAAAAATTGATGAAACAAAGAAACATGTTAGAATAGGAGGTTTTTAATGGACGGTGCATCTGCAAGGACAAGGTTATCAGAGGTTGGAAAGCAACTACATTCACAGGAGTGAGGCAAAACAGGAATGTCTACAACCAAGAGGATGGAAATGGTGGAAAATAACAATATTTGCAAGGATTGAAATGTACTACAGATCATGAGGCATTCTTAACTTTCGTATGTGATTTATGAATGAAATATCCTCCTATTCCTCCTTGGGTCACCAAGCGTTAGTGAGCGTAGCCATGTCAATCGTGCTCACATCACCCCCCTACTCGAAGATTTATTCATAACAAAGTGCTCACCAGAATAACAATTCGTGACATGGAAATCATAGCCTTAGCCCTCCCTTGCTTCTGAATGTGATTTTATGACTGAAATACCCTCTAGTGCCTTTGAGGATACAAGGACAGCCATGAGCGAAACCATGTATCTCATCTTTTCATCATCCTCCATGCTCTGGGATTTATCCATGACACATTGTCAATCATGATTCTACTGTGAAAGATATGAAACATACCAATAGCCTTGCTATTCTGCCCGATGTGCTTTCATTAATGATACAATTTGTAGTGCATGCGAGAGAAAACAAGCAGCTATCAGGTATAACAAGAATGTCAGGTTTGATAGGATGCAAAAAAGAGAGAATGGAAAGTAATGAACAAGAAGTAAATCTTATTGCAAATTTCTCGAGGCTTCTTAATAGCCAATGCATTCGTGATGACAGGGTTGGAAGTGATTTGAGAAAAACCGTAATCAGAGAGGTGAGAATGACCAGACATTTTTACAATTAAGATGAAAACAAGGAAAAGCAAAATCCATTTGGTTATTCGTGAATTGATTCATGTACCATTCTCCATATCATATATAGGAATGTTGTTCAATTGATGAAAGATCCTCGTTTGCCTTTGAGGGTATGCTAACAGCTATGAGCATATTAACAGAAAATATACTTGTATGAATCTCCTAAACAAAGTTTTTTTCAATACACACTGCCCATCATAGTCCATGCCATATCCTATAGTACGTAGCATTAGCTATTATTTTGTTTCTAGTGACATCTCTTTAACAAAACATCCTTTGGTTCCTGTAAGAGTGCTCTAGTAGCCATGATCATATTCACATATCTTGTGTTACCTTCACCCCCATATCGTGAGTGCCGAACCCTCCAAAACCCAATCGCAATAGAGCAAAGCGGATCTGAAAGCTAAAATGGTAAAAGATTCCAGAGCAGAGCCCGGTGGGAGGAGTTCTCTGCATGGAACATCTTTAAAACCAAAAACAAATCACCCCCATGCTGAAAGATGTTTTCATTGCACACTTCCAATCAAAATTGACACTATAGTCTAATGCATAATGCACATTTTTTGCACAATTGCCCAGTGAAATATATTAATGAGACATGCTCTTTGGTGTCCGAGGTATGCCAAAAGCTATGTCCACTGGAACACATCCCTTTCTCTCATCCAACACCCTGCTCCAGGCTTTCTTTTTCAAACACCATCTATTATAGTTCTGATCCATACAATGTGGCACATAGCATTAGTTGGGACATACTAAATGATGTGTTTTTATGCGTTAAACACTCTCCACTTCCTCTAACAGTGTTCTTGCAACATGAACACAGCCACACATTCCATACTTGTGTCACCATCCCCCCTCTAGAATCTCTTAATGGCACATTGTCTATGAAATTTCCGTGCCATAAATTGTGGAATGTAGTGTTGTTTGTACCCTACCACCCAGTGTGACTTCATCAATGAAACACCCTCCACTGTCACTAAGGGTGCACTAGTGAAAACACATAGAATGCTTTCTTTAGCTTCTTTGCTTGAAGATTTCTTCATCATACACCATCCTTCACAATTGTGGTAAAAATATATGGTTAGGCTTTATTTTCTTGTGTTTGTCTTTCAATGAAACACCCTTGTTTACCCCAGAGAGTGCATTGACAGCGATGAGGAAAGCCATGCACTTCCTACTTCAATTAACTCCCCCTTGCAACCATAGGTTTGTGGCATATTTGCGCATTTAGCACTAGCCATACCCTAAAGCCCTGAATGGTTTTATTCAGGACTCGCCCTCCAATGCCTTTGAAGATACACTGGCAGCTCTGAGTCAAAATTTTCAACTCACTCTTGTATGACCCTCTCTTCTCCAGGATTCCTTCAATTAATATCATCCAAACAATATGTTGCCTAAAATGCATTATATAACAACACACCCCATGCTCATGGAACCCCCTTGCCTTTTTATTTTCTGATTGTGTACTTTCAGCACACAATTCTCTGCTACATATTATGATTTATATGCTGGTGTAATTTCATCAATAAAACAACTTCCAATTTTATGAAGGATACGCAGGCAAATGTGAGGTACAATCAGATTATCGGAAAAAAGGAGGAAGGAAAGAAGGGAAAATAGAAGGTAATCAATGAGCCAAAAATTGTGGTGTGTATTCATGAGCATGCCATAATACCTAGTGTATCAAAAGGGTGAGGCAAACGTAACATTTGTTTAAACAAGAGGAAAGAAACAAGGGAAAATGGAAACAAGGTTTCAAGAGAAAAACGTTCATGCAAAATTAGCTGTACCCTAATGTCTGGTGTTGTTTCATGGATGAATCAGTCCTCCATCCCTCCATGGGTATGCTTCCGGCCGTGAGCGCAGCCACACCCTAGGCTTGTTGCACCTTTTTGCTAGGGGATATCTTTATTGCACACCACCTATCATGATTATTTGTTAAAAAACATAGCATGTAGCATGAGCCATGTTGATCAGTGTCGTGTGATTTTATCTATGAAAGTTCCTCTGGTGCATGTGATGGTGCACACCAAACTTAAGCGCAAGCACACACTTCGTTTTTGTGTCACCCCTCTTGCTCTGAATTGTTTTAATCAACACCACCAATGAAAATGAATGTTGAAAATCATGGCCTGTGGTGTTAGCTGTGCCCTCATTCTTAATGTGATTTTATTGATGAAACAAACTTTCTATACCTTATAGAAGACACCAGCGGCCAAGGTATGAGCCACACATCTTCCGATTACATCACACCCCGTTCTTATGGATCTCTTCCTGTTACACTAGCCATCAAAATTCTATGCCTTGAGTCACAGAGTTTGTCTTTAGTCATGATCCACAAGCCAGTGTGAGTCATCCATGAGACACCATGTGATGCCTCTCAGGGTGTGCCAGTAGTCAATAATGCAGCCATGAACCTTCTTCTTGAATCTTCCAATCTGATCGAATAATTTTACAACTTGCAGCATAAATGTTAACTCTTTATGATAAATTAAAACACATAGTGCTAGTTCTTCCCTTCTTCCATGCTGGTTTTCTTGATGAAACATCGTTTGGTTCCTCAGAGAGTGCACTGGTAGCAGTGTGTATAGGCTCATACCCCTTGCTCACTCCCCCCTCCCCTTATCAGGAATTTTTCATTGTAGAACGCCCATTATAATTCAATTGTTTGACTGTCGCAAGTATTGTTATCCACACCATATTTTCTAACATTATGTTTTCAATGAACCTTCCTATGGTGCCATTGAGAATGTGCTAAAAACCGTTGACATACCAAACATTTCTTCAGTTTAGAGGGAAAAAACAAGGGCGAATGGACAATAGTTTACAACATGTACCTTTGTGTCTTCTAGTGTTAGGTGTGACCTAGTAGTCGATGCATCCCCAAAGAAAGGATTTGGAGTTTTATGAGAGTGAATAAAATCACAATATTGAGGCGGATCAAGAGTTTCTAATATCAAGAACATGGTAACATAAATAGTTCAAAGAGTCAAAAATTAAGTCAAGTAATGTTACGTGTGCCCTATTTGAGGTTATGATTTCACCAATGACATAATCTCCAATGCCAGTGAGGATACACAAGCAGTTGTGAGCGCATAAGCGCATCCCATGCGTACCCCACGCCTTGTGCTCCAACAAATGTTCATCGTACATCACCCACCAGACATCTATGTCTTAGACTACGGCATATAGCCTTAGCGTTTCCCTATTACACGGTGTTTATTCATCAACAAATCAATTATGCATCTCAGGATGTACCTGTTGCTATGAGCTCAATGGAGCAAATCATAACCGAGTTACATCTCTAATCCAATATATTTTCATTGCCAGCTGTCCATCATAACTATATGCTGTAGCATTGGACATGTCCTACCACCTGGTTTGATTATATTAGTGAAACACCTTTTGGTTCCTCTGAGGGTGCAGTTAAGCCATTCACATAACAAAGCACCCAGTTTTTGTGCCACTCCATACTTAATGGGATCCTTCTTCCCATAGACCCAGTTCAAAATTTGATGCATAAAGCTGCGGGTCATAACTGGAATCGTGCCCTATTTTCTGGTGTGATTATATGGATGCAACACTCTCTTGTGGCTCCGAGAGTGCAGTAGAAACAGTGAGCACAGCTATGCAACCCATACTTGTGTATATCCACTGTTTTAGGATTTCTTTGTGGCAAACCACCAATGAAAACTATGTGTAAAAATGCGGCATAAGGAATGAGGTGAACCTTTCTTCTCAAAGTGATTTAGTGACTGAAACATCCCAGAGTTTCATCAAGAATGAAATGAAAGTTTTTCCTTTTCCTCTATCATAATTATTTGATCCAGCATGTAGCCTTGGTCATGTCCTAATGCCTCGTGTGATTTTAATGGTGAAACACCTTTTGGTGCCTCTGAGTGTTCACTCCATTCGTCCACATATCCAAGCACCTAGTTCTCGTGTCACCCCTTCAAGTATTTTTTCACTTATTTGTCTTTTTATATAATAGCTTATGTAATGTGAATATGGATTCGCACGACTAATTTAGCTTCATGTTAGATATTTCTTAACTTTCTTGGTTTCAACACCTGAATGTTTTGCCGAAAGTATGGCCCACAGGTATAATGTTTATGAACAATAAGTTTCATTTTAATCAGATCAGAATTAATTTTATATTAGATATTATTAAATAAGAAAGAAATTATGTTTGATTAAAATTTATTATTTATGATTATTTAATTGATGCTTAAAAATATTTATATTTTGAGATATCACTACATAAAAAGCTTTCAAGAAGGTGTTTTTGAAAGTTTGACCTTCTTAGAATCCTTTTCTGTTAATTTCTTATGTTATCAGAGCCCGTGGCTGAAAAATGTGAATGAGGAATCGGATTCAGAAAAAAAAAAATAGGAGCTTGGATGAAACATTGTTTGCTTTTCTTAGAAGCATGCGTGCCCTTAAAGACGCTGCATCCCCAAAGACAGGATTGAGCAGTTGTAACAAATAGTATTTAGATGGGGATATGGACGCGGAATTGTTTTCATTTAGATGATGGAAATATGGGAAGCCACAAAAAATGCACAAATTCATAGACTTTGATGCTTAACTTGAACATTTCATTCCAGAAACATCCTCCGATGCCTCCCGGGGTGGCCCAGTCAGCTACGAGCTCAGACACGCTCTCCGTGCTGGCGTCATCCTCCTGCTCCCGGCCTTCTACATCACACACGGTCCATAGTATTAATAATTAGGGCATAATACTTCTTCTTTCCCGCTCTTTTTCGCGTACAGCAGTCCAGCATATGTGGATCATCTCTTGTTTGAGATGTGGAAGGCACACCAAAGACCCATTCTTGTCCTTTAGCAACTGATTCGCTCGTTGAATGACCGTATCATTCAAAGAACGATTGCATCTTCGTTGTCGCTTCGTGATTGGTGCATTGGGTGCGTCTACGATTAAATGTGGGAATCCTTCATTTGAATTTACTTGACCACTTTGGTTGCGCCTGGTTGTTGTTTGATTTGATGGTTGGTCGAATTCAGCATTCGTCATCTCTCGTGCTTTCCGCGGGGTTTTCGCTCGATAGCCATGACGGATGTGAAGCTGGAATCTCTACTTCAGCTCATCCAGACGGCTTTCCTGTGATGCTCGTTCAACCAACCTACCCGGCCACATACATCGGACCAAGCGTGGCGACCGCACGGACCCCGACAACTATCGTCTCCTTACTGTACAGCCAACCTTCACCAAACTCTACTCCACCTACCTCCTCTCACTTCTGCTGTCACGCGCACCCCCTAGCCAGTGTCTTCACCCTGCCCAAAACGCATTTCTCCCAAAACACAACTCTCTCGACCATGCCTTCACCTTGTACACCCTGGTCCTCTCAGCCCGCCGCAGGAAACGCCCCCTCTACGCTGCTTTCCTAGACCTTCGCAAGGCCTACGACTCTGTCAGCCATGAACTACTCTTTACCCAACTTGCCGCTCTCGGCCTCACCACAAAGGAAGTCAGCGCTGTAGAAAAGCTTTACTCATCAGCCACCGCCCGCGTCCACACCCCTGCCGGCCACTCCGACCCCTTTCCCATCCGCCACGGCCTTCTCCAAGGCGACCCATGCAGCCCTATACTCTTCAACTACCACATTGACCCCCTAGCACGTGCCATCTCTCGCACCGACACGGATGCCCCCACTCTCCTTGGTACACCCATCCCACTCCTCCTACAGGCTGACGATGTCGTCCTCCTCTCAGAGTCAGTCAGTGGCCTTCAGCGTGCAGTGGACGAGGCATTCTATTCCCTTAGTGCCTTGGGTCATACAATTCAGCCAAACAAGTGCGCCGTCTTGGTCTTCCGCCCACCTCGCAATCTGTCTTGTCCACCCATTCGTCTTCCCACGTTGCCCTCGGCATCCTACCTCCCTCTCTCTGACGAATACACCTACCTTGGCCTACGCTTCTCCGCTACCTC